>PVJH01003464.1:0-141864 GCA_004026705.1 Nesogale talazaci
AGGGTCATTGAGTCAACATTAACTCATTGGCAGTGAGAGAAGTAGAAACTTCCAGTGATAAAGAAATATGTCATGCTTACTCTTCATCTTCCTATGTGCATGAAGGGAAGTGTATCCCCACTTCTTTTTTGTTTCTTGATTCCTTTCATTATCAATCTCTTTTCTCCCTCAACCCAAGCTAACATTCTCAAATTAATGATTAAAGACTGAGAATGCTAAGTTGTGAAAAGAACATTTGATTTGCTACCCACAGATGGAGGTTGGGAAACTGTGCTACTTTTGAGTTTTTGAGTTGACATAAAATTTTATTTGCCTCAGGGTCCATGTCTTTAAATAGGGATATAACATTTGCAACATAGTATTTGGGTGTGGACCTACACAGTGTACAAAAGAACATACATAACTGCCTCTTAATACAATATACAAGGTTTTCTAAGAATCTTGAGCCCTGTATTGCCCTAATATGTACATAGTCCAAGGGGGGCAGGGGATTGGTTTTTAAATGAGAAAGTGGAGAAAGACAAGAATGGAGTACCCCAGCTCTTGGTTGAACTGTGCAATTCTGGCAAATTTCATTGAAGGCGGTTGCCTCTGAGCAACTTGGAAAGTTTTCTTTTAAGTTGATTTGTGTCATGAAGACCAACCCGATTCTAAATATGTTCACTCCCCTATTCTCCTTGATTCTTTCAAGCTCATGCCAAATTTCCCCCGTTTAACCTTTGCAGCAGATAAGAAGATGCTATTAAATCTTAAACTGCTGCATAGAGTCTTAAAAGTAGCAGTCAGTACCTCACCAAAGAATGTAAAGAGATATACTATACAGCTTTTAAAAATCAAAATTCATTGATTAAAATTAATATGTTATGGGCACTTGCAAAAGTAGAGGTTTTTAACAATATTTATAACTTCCCAGGTTATTACTTCTAATATTTGTGGATTAAGAATTCTCCCAATCTATTGGGTGAGTTCATTAGATGATAACATTCTATATTCATTCCTGCTTTGACATAACTTTTAATGTGGCATGAAGTATTTTCATTTTTTATAAGTCCAGGCACATATTTGAAACATCCCCAAATTAGGCATATTTACCTCTGAAACATTTCATACCTCTGAAATACTCATATCTCTAAAATTAGGCATATTTCCAAATTTCATACATGCTATATTTACAAATCCCAAAGAAACTGCAGTATAAAATATTTCATGTAATAGGAAAAAAAGAATAAATTTTTGTACATTAATTTTATAAAGAAATGCTATTTTAGAAAAAGAAATGCTATTTGCCAATTTTAAAAGTAAATATTAAAATATCTTAATAATAAATGAAATATAAAACAGAACTTTTTAAAATTACATTTTTAAATGCTTTAGGCAAATTTAAAAATCCAAACATATATTCTGTTGGTTTAAGTTGGAGTATGTTATAAATATTAATGAGGTTAAGTTGGTAAATAATTGATTTCTTAGGTTGGGTTACCTTGAGAGAAAAAAACAATGGAGGAAACAAGAAATAGCAAGAAAATGGCTCACACAGTTGAGCAGTGGGAAAGTTCAAGTCTTGGTAGTATATAAGCCTGGGTAGGTTCCAAATTGGGGGGTCACATACAAAGGCTGAAGTCTTTTCCAGACATAAATAGCTCAGGAGCTGAAGAAACTAAGAGGATCAGGAAGAGAATAAACTAGTGGCTGTGAAGACTAATGAATCCAAGGACAGCAGGTCAGGCTTGTGGCTGCAAAGGTGAAGAAAAACAAAGTTAGCAGGTCAGATGGAAGGCAGCTACTGATTCCTTGGATGGACAGGCAATAGGGCAGGTCATTGGCTCAAGTCCAAAGACCCAGAGGTGAATGAACCACCTCTGCAAGGTTCAAACTCATTACATAGCAAACAAGCTTTTCCACGATGTTCATGTATATTGGAAGCAGGTCACACCCGTAGGCACATAATTGCAAGAGGACTGGGATCTGAGTGAGGTGGTTTCATCCAAGGCTAATCTTTTCACACATAATTGACTGCTCACAGCAGATTGTGCTGAATCACACCGTGAGGAATGACTGCATCTTAACTTGCAAACCACAGGCAATCTTGGGCCAGTCAAGTTGACACACAATCTAATCATCCTAGTAATGTTCTTCAATTCCACCATATCCTCGTTGATTTTCTGCCTACTTGTTTTATCAGTTAGTGAGATACATGTTTTGAAATTTATTCAACGTGAACTTATGTCCATTTTTGTTACACATGAATTAAAGCTCTCTAAAAAATAGCAGAATTGATCAGATTAAAAAAAATAATTCTAGGGCTGAGCCCCGGTGGCGTAGTGGTTGAAGTGTGGTACTGTGGCCCACTGAGTTGGTGGTTCAAATCCAGCAGCAGCTCTCCAGGAGCAAGGCTGGGCCTCCCACTCCCACCAGAGGGCAGTGTTGCCAAAAAAAGGAGATACTCTTTTTTTTTATTAAAACAAACAAGCAAACAAAAATGAATTCTATTTTCCTTATGAAATCATCTTCTTCGGTATAAAGCAAGCAGGATGCCAGCAGTGCTGATGCTGAGGGCACAAACTGCTGCGCTGTTGAGTCCTCTGCAGGCACCCGCTCTAACTGTCAGGCACATGTCCAAGAAGATGAGGGGCAGCTCCAAAAATCTTGACAGAAAGTCACCCAACAAACACTTTGACATTAAGAAAATTGTAGAGGCCACGACATTCGCGCTGGCAGCATCCTGGAGACTCAGTGCAAATTCCACTGGCACCCGGGAGCCCACGTGAGGCTGCGTAAGAAGTGCCTGTGTGTCTTAGACTATGCAATAGTGCACTGCATGAAGCAGGTCTATGTGCCCAGCCCCAGCAATGCAGAAGCCATGGATCTGGTCACCAGGCGGCCCAAGGGTGCTGTGCTTTCCAAGACATTTATCCATGTGCTTTCCACCAAGCCTGAGGGAACTTTCAAGCTGGTAGCTATGCTTTGAGTTTCTGGTGTGGCTGCTGGACAGAGACTGGATCCCAGATGCCCAGAGAGAGTGGTCCCAGAAGCAGAGTATGTGATGACAAAGGCCTCCCACAGAGGCTACTGCTTCGTAGTAACTCTCATGAAACTCAGCTGGAATCTCCTTTGAGAGACATATGCTGGGCCAGAAATAAAAGTACGTAGTTGGAGTCAAAACAAAAATTTAAAAAGTTATCATCTCAGTTCCAAAGTACGTACTTCTAATTTTTTTTTCTAATGATTTTATTGGGGCTCTTACACCTCTTATAACATTCAATGCATCATTTGTATCAAGCATATTTGTACACAGATGTTGGTGAGTAGAGAGGGAATGGGGTACTAACCGACCCAAGAGGAGCATATGTTTTTAACTCTTCACAGGGAAAGAGAGACCAAACAAACATGGTGATCCAGAATGTGAATGCAGCATAGACTGAATATTTTTATGATCCTATTTTTACTCCTTTTTGGGGAATAGTAATTAAAACTTGCTGTTAGGCTCTTTAGTTAAACTGTGTAGCATATAGATTTAACTGATCAGCCCACTTTCAAGTAATTATTTTGCCATTTCATGTATATACATATGTAATTACAATGCAAAATATTTTTCATTGCCAAGTACTTCACATAATACGCATTCTTGTTCAATCTAGTTCTTCTGATTGAAGACCCTTCTTGAACATCCTTTGCAGTGTGTGAGTCTTTTAGTTGTTGTCCTTGGGTCCCATTGAGCCCATTCCTACTCAAAGCAACACTACGTACAACAGAACAAAACTCTGCCCAGTCCAAAAGGGTTCTTAAGTGTGAGTCCACTGTTGCAGTCACTGTGCCAATCCATCTAGTCCAGAGTCTTCCTCTTTTTCCCTGTCGCTCTACTTTACCATCTTTCAGCAGCCTGGGATACTTTATATATTCATCTCCAGACTTGCAGTGTCCAACTTTCGCTTGCATATGAGGCACTTGAAAACACTGTGGGTCAGGCATACTTGGTTCTCAAAGGAATATCCTTGCTTTTCAATACTCGGAGAAAGTCTTGTGCCACAGATTTACTTAATTCAATGTGTCCTTTTATCTCTTGATTGCTGCTTCCTTGAGCATTGATTTTGGATCCAAGGAAGATGAAATCCTTGACAACTTCCACCTCTTCTCCATTTATCATGTTACCAATTAGCCCAGTGGTGAGGGTTTTGGTCTTCCTTACTTTGAGTTGTAATCCACACTGAGGACTACTGGGCTAGATCTTCCTCAGCAAGTGCTACAATTCTTCCTCACTCTCTGTCATAACGTAGTGTCATGGGATTATCTCCGCTGGTTAGTAAACCTTTTCCCAGATTCTACATTTATTTGCATTGAAAATTATTCCTTCTTCTCAGCTGGTGTTAGAACGTTGGCTTGATACTTCCTGTCTCAGTACTCTAAAGATACTGTTTCACTGTCTTCTCCTCGGCATTTTTCTAGTGAGCCATTTGCTCTGCGTGTTCCATGTGATTTACTCTAGCTGCTTGGACATTGACCTTCTCATTAGCGTGGAGAAATTTGATTATTTGCTACGCGGCTGCTTTACCTTTTTTTCTATGTGCAATTCATTGGTCTCCTGAGATCAGTGGACTTATTTTTATTAAATTTGCATTCATTTGAGCTATTCTCAAATATTTTTCAGCACCTTCCTTTATTTATACATGCCAATCAGTGTTCATTCTAGGGCCAATTGTACTTTCCTCCTGAGCAAAAGATACCGAACACTCAACTCAATGTCCCTTGCTTCATGAATTTTCCTAAACTGGGAGAAGTAGGCACCAAACTACTTGTTATTTGGAACCATGCTCATTTCAGGAGGTCTTTTTTAGCCTCAGGTAATTTCTGCATGTCTAGTGGCTGATAAATTTTCTAAATATTTGAGGATAGTCTGTTACATATATCTGAATTTTTTAATGTACTTTTAAAAATTCCTTCCTCTCCAGGACTGGCCCTTCATACTTTTATTCTCTTGAGCTCACTAGATTGTCAGCCCTATTTCTTCAACTCTGGAAGTCTCAATTTGTATAGTGCAGCCTAGAAGCTATATAAATGCAGAAATTTGGGGAAATTATGGAATTCATCTTACTAGTCCCTATATAATAAAATCATTGTCATTAGTTTTCTAAAATCCAGCATTTTGAAAATTGTATTTCATCTCTTATATTTTATCTTTTTTTATTATCGCTTACTGTTTCTGTGTGCTAGAGAAATCTAGTCCTTGTTATTCCAGCTCGGTTGGAAGGTGTAAAATTTAATTAATAAACTATATGAACTTTCATATATTCATATGGTTGAATATTCCTATATTCTAAGAACTGAATATATTTTATATTGTTTAGGATATTACTATAGAAGAATTCAAGTAAATTTCATATTATATATAAGTTCTTATGATGTTGTATATTTATCTTTTTTTGGGGGGGGGGCATCACTGCTCTCCGGTGGAGGGAATAGGAGGCCCAGCCCCACTGCTGGAATTGAACCTCCATCCCAGTGGGCCGCAGTCCCGCGCACAACCACTACGCCACTGGGGCTCAGCCATATTTATCTTTTAGTATCACAGATTCCTTATTTTTTTTTTTTTTAGATTCCTTACTTTTTATGTCTCTGTTCTAGAAGTTATATTTTAATCATTAGGCTTGGAGAAATTAAAAATCTGTTAGCTGCAGATGCACAAACCTTATTTAATGAAAGCAAAAACGATTAATTAAGATGAAAAATATAGATTTTAATATGATTACAACTCTGAATTAAAAGCAAAAGAAAAAGCTAAACTAAAATTGCCATGACTGGACCAATAAGGCAACATTATGATGAATAAAGAAAAAATTCAGATATTCAGATATATATTTTTACTTGGATCTTTAACCAATATCCATTGAAGCAATAACCATGGAGTCAAAGTAAATATTATATCAGGCAAATATATCACAGAAACTATTTGTAAACTGCTAAAAAGCAAGGATGTCACTTTGAATATTAAGGAGGCCCTGATGCCAATTGTGATATTTTCAATAACCTAGTATATGCATGTGGAAGCAGAAAAGTAAATAAGGAAATTTGAAAAGCAGTTGGGACAGCTCAATGATGGTGGTGATGATGGTGACTGAACCATGGACACCAGAAAATTAAAGTCGTAGTGGAAGCAGGCCAGTAAGATCGCAAGATTTTGTTTTGCATACTTTACAAATGTCATCAGGAGGAACTCCACGATATTTGGAATAGAGCATGCAAACATAACTAATCGGAGACTAACGAGCTAGGTTGCCACAGTGTCTGTATGAAGGGGTTCCAACAGAACAACGATTGTGGGTTGAAACAATTTGTTCAAACATAGCAATGATTGTGAGGATGGTGTAAGACCAAACAGTGTTGGTGTCTATTGTATATGGGGTTGCCATGACCTCTAACCAGCTCCATGACAGTTACAGCAATATTTAATCATCAATTCATTTGAAAAGAATTATAAAACTATCTTTTCCTCCACTTATGAATTAATGTTTGTATAATGACATTGAAATACAGACATGTTCTTGTATTGCTTGTGGTACTCAGAGGTTACTGCATATTAGGATAAAAAAGAGAACATGTTTGACTATCTTCTTACTCCTGCCTGTACTAAAGGAACAAACAGAGGCTAAAATTAGGAAATAGGCCTACCAGTACTTGTCAATTGCAGTTTAGTCATAATTTAAAAACTAAAATCAAAAGAAATATAAAAAGAGAAATACCGAAGGCTCTTTTAGCCCAAGGGAGTTAAGAAGTGACAGAGTCTATGTGAACTTGCAAATAAAGGATCAATTATTAGTTAGATGGCTCAATGTAATCTATAGTTGCCCAAGAATATGTCCAAACCACATGGAAAATGCTAAGGATATATACAAATTGTATTCGTGAAAAAAGAATTTCTGGAAATAGCCATGCTCCAAAACTACTCATTGGATTCCCTTGATATCCCCTCAGTTTTTTATTTAGAATACTACCTGTGAAATCAATTCACAAGACATATTCAATCTGTAATAGACAGCTCTTATTGTTACCCTACCCAAGGTATTTATGACTCTTCATTAAAAGCTTCACAAATTTAATTCTGTGTTTTGAAACATGTTTTCCATGAATGTTTACAAATGATCATAGGATGGGGTAGTGGCAACCTGAGTCAAATGTTTGACTTCCGCAAAATCAAGCTTTCCGGGTGATTGGTTTTTAACATTTTCAGGCTTCAATGGGCACCATGCATCTGAAGAGAGAGAGATTAAGAGGGGCATGATTTGCAAAACTTTTTCATTTCCATGAAACATTACCTGAAGTCTAGTATTCAATGGAAATGAGTTTTATAGTTAACATTTTAGTAGCCAGGATCATTAGGTGGGAAAGCATTTTGTGATTAAAAACTATGTTCAAGACTTTAAGAACTCTAGGAGTCCTGGTGGTTACACACTGAGTCACCATAGCCGTGATGGCAGCTCCTTTGGAGAAAGACTGACCTTTCTGCTCCAGTCAACAGTTGCAGCCTCTGAAACCCACTGAGGGTCTCCGTGAGTCAGCCCTGACTCAATGGCAGTGCACGCGGGGTTTTTCAGAACTTTAGTTTGTGCGTAGCTGACCTCATGGATTCAATCCAATCAATAGTTCAAACATTCAGTTTTAAAAGTCTTGTTGGAAACACACAATCAAACGAGAGAAAATCCCTCTCCACAGTGCTTCCTAATTTAAATGCATTGTAGAAAACGAGCATCGAATTGCTGAGACAAAGAAGAAAAGACGTAAGTGAGCAGTCTAGGAGGACAAAGTAGGGGTTCACTCTCATTTCCTTCCAAACTAATTGCCTAAGGAGCTTTTTATTTCATCAGGAAGTTCACTAAGAAAGCACCTCCATGACTTATTGCTAATCACTTTATTAATGCTTTAGCCAAACCTTAAAATATACAGTAGTGTTAATATCTGTGGAGAAATAACTTTATTGTACATAAATGACAAATTTACTATCTCAATTGCAGTTGAGTTTAATGTTTCCTTTCCAGCAAAACCCCGGTGCATGTTCTTCTTCAGGGAGCCATTCGTGCTCTCAGAGGGATGGACTAAATGAGCTAATGGGTCCTTCCATCTTTAATTTCTATAATTCAGGAAAGCCTCATAAAATACAAGCTTCCTTTCTGAATTAACGTTGCTCTGAAAGTATTGAGACCACTTTCTTGCTCTATTTTTATATATCTAAAAATAGTTAACAGTATTAGAGATATTTACTGGACCATATTGCAAAGTATCAGCTATGTTATATTTAATGACACAAGTATAGTTCTTCCAAATGATATGGTTCTGTGAAACGTGACTTATTTGTTCTCTTTCCAAGTAAAAGAAGCCATATTTTGACAGTACCAAGAAACAGAATTTTGAAGTGAAAGAACCCCAGAGAAAAATAAATATATAAAACCCAGCAGGCAGCCAGTTATGGAATAGCTTTCACGCTTGGAGTATGCTACAAAGACATTTTCTGAAAATATTTTTAACAAACTAGTAAATGTACTCAAACTTTTGTAAGAATTTTAATTGAAAAACTAATAGGTATAGAAGAGAACAAAATGTAACTGAAATGTAAGCCATAGCTTATTATCATAAATGTTTTCAATTTAGGAGAGATGTCATGTGATGTCAAACTGATTGTCAACTCCTAGAAACTCAGGAAAAAGAGTAGAACTGGTCCATAGGGTCTTCTGCATTCCCATTCCCACAGGAGAGTCTCCAGGTCTTTCTCCTGAGGAGCCATTTCTCGCACGGTTTCCACCAGCACATTTTCAGTCACCAGCTCAGTATTTGACGTCTGAGGAAGCATAGTTCCTGTCATACAATAATTAGAGACTTGTGAGTGGTGAATTTGAAGCCGATAGGAATCCTGCTAAGGGTGAAAGAGTGGAACGCTGCCTAGAGAAGAAGAGATGCACATGGGATAGGGGAGAGGTCATTTTCAAGCCCATCCTTTGCCTTCCTGAACCCTTGGTCAATTATCTGTGAACAGAATTCTTTACCTTGGTAGGGTGTGGTCTTCCACAATATCACCCACCACATTTTGCAAATGCATGTCTTTGTCATAGGGTTTTCTATGGATTTGCAGCACTTTCTTACATATTTGAAAGTATTTGTTGAGTTTAAGATCTTCAAGGAGGGAAATCTAGTGGTAATCCCCAAACAACAAGAAAATGAATTTAAATAGCATACATTATAATCTTCAAAATATAAGGCATTTAAATTATTCTAATAAATTAGGAGTTTATTATTTTCTTAGAAAATCTACTTATCATAAAAAAGAAAATATAAAGCAATTTTCAATTGAAAATATAATAACTTAATTAGCAAAGGTAAGATTACACACCACTTGGCAATTACTTTGGTATGTGCTTTGTAAAATATAATACTAGTGATGGTATGGCCAGATTTTTTTAAATCAAGATTTTTTTTTTGCCTTAACTTTGGTTTAAAAATGGCTATAATTCCCTCTCACCCTCATAACCTAATTATAAGACATTTATGGAATGACATTTTATAATATTATGCATTTGTAAATATTTGTAAGATTATACATTTATAAGAATTAACTATAGTATAAGCCTACCAAAATATCAGCTGAGGCACCTAATTTTACCATAAAAACTGGATTAAAAATGTGCTGAAAAACTCCACTTATAAATGAATGAGTACATGTACATTGCAGTATCAGTGAAGAAACTTACTTTGATTAGTCACCCTATTGTGGTGTTTAGATTTTATGTCAGCTTCAACTTGTGTGAAAACGTGAAGTTGAAGTCCAACTTGTCATTCAGGTGGTAGCCTGGTGACATCTCCTTGGGGGTGTGATCTTTTAAAAAGAGAAACCATAAGCACTTCCCTCTCAAGTTGGTTCCCTCTCTTTGGTCCTTTGCCATCTAGGTTTTCTATCTCCAATGCATAAACCCACAGTGTCACCAGAGTCACTCACAGTGACCCTCTAGGACAGAATAAAACTACCCACAGGGGTGGCAAGATTACACATCTTCACCAAAGCAGACGGCCACACCTTCCCCTCAGCTGAATGACTGGTAGCTTGGAACAGCTGACCTTTTCATCAGCTGGCTGGGAATGCGCCTTCATGGCTCTTGTCGACAGTGACATGCGTACATTTGAGAACCTGAATAGTGGATACAGTTAGATGAAGTCTGATGACTATGGAACATTGAACCAAAAAAATTAAGCTTAAGTCATTCATTTATTCAGAAAGGCATTATGGGCCCTTTTAAAGTCTTTTTTCAAATGCCATCTGTCTATAGGAGTCTTCTCTGAATCCCTCAATATGATTTTGATTAAAATATGCTTCCATTTCATCCCCTTCTTTCAATTTGTCTAATGCTATCTTCTCCCTTATTATTTTTTTTATTTTTCCTTTTAAAAAATTTTCCTTAATATTGTACTGGCATATCCTTGAGAATTATTGCTTTTCCTTTTTTCTGTTCATATCCCAGGACCAAATGTGAAATTTATCAGAGATGCTTATTATCTGTTTGTTAGGTGAAAGAACATATACATAAATAATTATCTACCTATAAAGTACCCTTAGACTTCATATAAGATAAAAAGCTAAATGACACAACTATCTTCATTCATATGCCTTGAAAGAGAATAATAAGATGTAATTTATGCAACCTTCAGAAAAGAAAAAGTGGAAAGTGGAATTCTATTAGACTCTGAAAATGATTTTAATAAATTTAGCTGAATTGTATAAACCACCTGTGTTAGTCTGGGTTAACTAGAGAAACAAATTCATACACACTCATATGTTCATAAGAAAGAACTTTATATACAAGAGCAGCTGAATACTGAGAAAACATCGCAGCCCAGTCCAGATCAATTCCATAAATCCCATACTAGCCCATTCGTCTGATCCCAGTCTATAAAGTCCTCTTCAGACTCACAAAACACATGCAGTGACACTGACTGCATGAAGATCACAGGTCAGTGGGTGGGAAGTCTCCTGGATCTAGTGGCAGTGTAAGTATCTAGTGCTGTTAGGGCTCTGATATGTGTCTCCTCCAGCTCCAGAACACTAGTGTAGCTCCATGTGTCTTGTCAATAAAAATATCTCATAGGAAATGAGTCTGTGTCCTGCCTCCAGTGAACTCTTTATCTCCTTAGAGGTTCCAAATGATGTCATCAAGCTGCGACTTGATTGACAGGTTAAACTCCACCCCTTCACTCTTACTACCCAAATTAACAACAGATTATGTAACTACCACACCACTAAATATTAATACAATTCATAAGTATAGTGGAAAATGGGCATCTTCCAGATCACGATATTGGCTAGTCACCATGTCACAAAAGAATGATCTCTATGGCAGCCCCACTTTGACCCATGTAAGAAGACCTTGGGTGTTAGAGATTCACTGTATCTTCCCAATGGACTTTCTTCAGAAATATACTTAGAATAACTCTTCTTTTTTTTTTCCTTAAAAATCATTTTATTGGGGACTCATACAGCTCCAATCATAATGTATATATATATATATATATACATACATACGTTGTGTCAGTAGTTACATCTTTTCTGGGGTGGGGTGGTGTTCTTTTTTTTTTTTTTTTTTGATTTGGGAGAAGTAAACCAGTTTTATATGGCAAGCAAGCTTAGGGAATTAGCATATCGTGATCTTCAAAATTAACAAGTGAATGGCAGCACAGCTGCAAGTCAGGCTTCAAAGGCCAAGGCTGTTTACAGTTACAAAGGCGACAAACTACAAACCCCAGGCAACAAACTGCAACAGAGTTCAGGCATATTCGGCCTGTAGTCAGGTCAAGCATGTCCAGGCTGGATGGCTCCTGACAAGTTCCCCTTTTTTATTTTTTCAAGTAATATCCTCCTGGGAACTCTGCCTGTCTTAGGTTGTCAGGACACACACTCAATCCTTACCTGTCATTGGTCAATGGCCTTCTAATGTCACCATGGCCTGTCTTAGGTTGGTAAAGAGTGCTCCTGATCTTACCTGTCATTAGCTGTCAAGTTCAGCTCACGGAGGCAGAGGGTCTTATCACATACTAGTCGTGTGTGCCACTCTCTTCGAGATCGCTCATCTCCAAGCGACAATAATGAACCTTCAGGAGCCTTGCTTGAATGGTCTCAATCTGTTATTTAATAAATGCCATGAGGTTGTTGAATAATACTGGCCGTAATGAAAGCAAAAGCAATAAACTAACAAGGGGGCCCCAAAGTGGCAAGAGGTAAGGCAACAGTCCATTGAGCCGGGTCCACAGTGGATTGGGGGTCAACTCCTTTCTTCTCTTCTCCGAGTCTTCTTGCAGCCACTTGATTTTGTCTCTTACGATTCCAGATTTGTTGGCATAAAAACAGCATCTTTCCTGTAAAGCCAAACAAATACTGCCCTGCTCTGCAGCAAGTAAATCTAAACCTCTTCTATTTGTAATACTACTTCTGCTAAAGAATCTACCTGAACTTGCAAATCTTGTGTAGTGCCTGATGAGGCCTGCATATCCGAGATTAGCTGCCTAGATAATTTGGTATCCTGCAGTTCCAAAGGCCACTGCAATACTGATCCCTAAATAGGGCACCTAGTTGTACTGCCCTTTAGCTCTTCCTGCCATGTAATCAATAGCAGGGATGAGTACAGGCTCCTTTCCAGGAATAATATCTATGTCTGGAAGGAGAAAAGCTAGCACACATAACTCTGTCCAAATGCTGGATAACTGGGTAAAAACCCTATTGTTGCCACAAACAAAAACTGAACTATTAAGGGCACATAAGGAGCCAGTATCATTAATAACACTAAAACAAGAAACAAATCCCGCCAATTCTACATAATCTCACAAGTATTGTTCAGCACTCTTCCTCTTCCTCCCTTCTTGTCTTTATCCCTGTGGGTGTGGGATGCTGGCCCCTCCCCCAACCTGTTCTCTTCCAACCATGCCCACTTCTAGAAAAGGAGCCCATCTGACTCTGGTTGCTTCCAGCTCTGTAGCTCTCTCTTTTCTTGTATCCTTCCATGCATCCACGCTGTCCTACATGTTGGGCATTTTGTGGTAGGAACTGCTTGCCCACTCCAGTTTCTGTGGAGACAAGACCAGTACTCTCCCCCACCCCACCCCGGGTAAATTAGTACCCTTTTCCCTCTGCTATCCTTTCCTTGTTGAACTCCTTTTTATCTCCCTATCCCCTCTACCCCCTCATCTTTCTCCCATTACTGTGTTGCATCCAACGTGTACCTCCCTGGGTTTGGTCCTCCCTCCTCCCCTTACCCTACTTCTTGGAACAATTGTTATGGTACAGAAGTTTCTCTTTTATACTCACCATACTGTTTCTACTTACCTCAGGGGGCTCATGCAGTATTTCTCCTTTTTGTGATTGACTAACTTCGTTTAGCATAATTTCCTCCAGTTCTTCCCATGCAGAGATGTGTTTCATGTGTTCATCTGAGCTTTTGAGTGAGGCATAGTATTCCATTGTCTGTATGTGCCAGAGTTTGCTAATCCATTCATCTACTGATGGAAATTTGGCTTGCTTCCATGTCTTTACGATTATGAATTGTGCTGCAATAAACATTGGCGTGCATGCCGCTGGCTGTGGTTTATTTCTTGCCTCTTCTGGGTATATACCCAATAGTGGTATAGCTGGATCGTAGGGTAGTTCAAGTTCCATTTTCATTAAATATCGCCAGACTGCTTTCCACAGTGGCTGTACATATCTACATGACCACCAACAATGTAGACGTGTTCCTATTTTACCACATCCCCTCCAACATTTTTTGCATTCTGATTTTCTGATCTGGGCTAGCCTTAAGGGTCTTAGATGATATCTCATGGTTGTTTTGATTTGCATTTCTCTGATGGCTAGTGAGCGGGTGCATTTTCTTATATGTTCAATGGCCATAAGGACCTCCTCTCTAGTGAAACTTCTTTTCAGTTCTTTTTCCAATTTCTTCATATGGTTATCTGGTTTCATCTTCTTGCTTGAGATGAGGGTATTGTAGATTTTTGTTATAAGCCCTTTGTCTGTTGTACTGTTGCTAAATATATTGGCCAATAGTATACAAAAATACATAAAAAGCATAATCCATCAGGATCAGGTAGGATTCATCCCAGAGATGCAGGGATAGTTTAACATCCATAAATCCATCAATATTATACATCATATTGATAACTTGAAGTACAAGAACCATATGATAATTTCTATAGATGCAGAGAAAGCATTTGACAACATCCAGCACCCTTTCCTAATCAAGATGCTCAGACAGATAGGAATAGAAGGACAGTTCCTCAAGTTAATACACGCTATCTATGAGAAGCCATCAGCTAACATAATAGTCAATGGAGAAAAGACTAAATCAATCCCACTGAAGAAGGGGAGTAGACAAGGATGCTTGTTATCCCCACTTCTATTCAATATAGTACTGGAGGTCTTAGCAATTAACATAAGACAACGGAAAGACATTCAAGGTATCCAAATGGGAGAGGAGGAGGTCAAGTTATCATTATTCGCTGATGACATGATCCTGTACATCGCAAATCCCAAGAGCTTCACATCCGGAGTAGTAACAGCGATAGAGGAATATGGAAGAGTGGCAGGATACAAGATCAACAATCAGAAGTTGATCGTCTGCTCTACACATCTGATAAGGCCACAGAAGAGGAGATCAAGAAAGCAGTTCCATTCACAATAGCCAAGAATAAATTGAAGTAACTAGGGATATACCTGACAAAAAAAACCAAAAGACCTATACAAGGAAAACTATAAAACCCTACTACAGGAAACGAAAAGCGACCTCCACAAATGGAGGAACATCCCATGGAGGAACATCCAACATCATGGATTGGGAGACTCAATATAATAAAGATGTCTATCCTACCCAGGGCACTTTATAAGTTCAATGCTATCCCGATCCAAATACCAACAACCTTCTTCAGAGAACTAGAAAAATTGACCACAAACTTCATATGGAGAGGGAAAAAGCCCAGAATTAGCAGGGATCTCCTCTAGGATAAGAACACAGTTGGAGGGTTGGCTTTACCTGACTTTCACACTTACTACAAAGCCACAGTGGTCAAAACAGCATGGTACTGGCATAATGGCAGGTATATAGATCAATGGAAAAGAATAGAAAACCCAGAAATAAAACCACTAGCATATAGACAACTGATTTTTGACAAGGGCCCCAAAAACATCAAGTGGGAGGGTGATGCTCTATTTAACAAGTGGTGTTGGAGACAATGGAAATCTACATGTAGGAAAATAAAACAGGATCTCTACCTCACCCCATGCACAAGAACAAAGTCGACGTGGATCACAGACCTGGAAGTAAAACCACAAACTATCAGGACCATTAGCAAGAGAGTCGGGGAAAATCTAAGAACCTTGACCCAGGGAATACAAAGGCTAACTGCAACAGGACAGGGTACACATTCAGGGGAACCTGAAATTGACAAATGGGACTTATTTAGAATAAAACACATGTGTACATCAAAGAACTTTACCAAGAGGGTAGCCAGGCAACCCACAGATTGGGAGAGGATTTTTAGCAACAGTACAATAGAATAACTCTTCTTACAGAGGTTTCAATAGCAAGTTTTATTGAGTCTGAATCCATTTTCTCTGTAATGTTAAACAAATAGCTAATCTATTGTTTGTTTTTTAATCATTTTATTGGGGATTCATATAACTTTGATCACAATCCATAATCCATCCATTGTGTCAAGCATATTTGTGCATTTGTTGCCATCATCATTTTTAAAGCATTTTCTTTCTACCTGAGACCTTGGTATCAGCTTCTCATTACTTTTCCTCCTTCCCCCAGGCCTCCCACCCTGCCCTCATGAATCTTTGGTCATTTATAAATTGTTGTTATTTGTTCATATCTTACATTGACCAATGTATCCCTTCACCCACTTTTCCATTATCCATCTGGAAGGGGGTTATAGGGAGATCATTGTGATCATTTCCCCCTATCTCCCTCCAGTTTCCCCTTACCCTCCTTACTCTCAATAATTGTCTCAAGGGGTTAATCTTATCTGGATTCCCTGTGTTTCCAGCTTTTATCAGTACCCATGTATATTCTCTAGTCTAGCCAGATTTGTAAGGTAAACAGGTTCAAGATTGTGTGTGTGTGAGGGGCGGCATTAAAGAAATAGAGAAGAGGTGAATGTTTCATCGGTGCTTTACTGCACCTGACTAACTTGTCTCCTCCCCAAGACACATCTGTAAGGGGATGTCCAGTTGCCTAGAGATAGGCTTGGGGTCTCCACTCCACACTCACCCTCATTCACAGTAATATGACTTTTAGCTCTGGATCTTTGATGCCTGATACTTGATCCTATTGACACACAGGCTGGTGTGCTTCCTTCATATGGGCTTTGTTGGTCCTCAGTTGATATGGGCAATTAATCTTGTTTTATACTATGAATCCACACTCACAAGTCTAATATATTTTTTCAGGTTTTCCTTCAAACATTTGCAGACAACTGTTCTACTTTCCTTTGTCGATCTGCAACAAGAATCTATTGTTTTGAGCTGCTCAAACTCCACTTGTTAACAATCAGTTCAAAGTGTTTTATTTCAGAGAGAATGAAGCCAAGTGTGGTTGAAGCCTGGAGAAGACAAGTGCTGAGTAAAAACATGGTGCTGAGTAAAAACATGTAACTTTCTTTGGCTATGAAAAGAAGAAACACCAAACTTCATAGCATAACAAGGTCAAATGCCACAGGGCAGTGCTCAGGCATGCCTCCATGCTCCACCTTTCTTTACCCTGTCCTTACACCCACCATCGCTTCCTATGGCACTCTACTGCTCTGATGTAGATGCCATCAAGACAATTCTGACCCACAGCAACACAGTGCACAGCCGAAGGTAGCAGTGTGTGGCTCTGCCCTCTCCTCACAGTGATCCCTATGTCTGAGCCCATTGGTGCAGCCACGGTGTCAATCCATCTTGGTGGTCCTTCCTCTTTTTTCCTCCACCTTACCAAACATGATGCCTTTCTCCAGCGACTGACAATATGGTCAAAGTATGCAAGATGAAGTCTCAGCATCCTTGCATTGAAGGAACACCCTGGCTGTACCTCTTCCTAGACACATCAATTTGTCCTTTTGGTAGTCTATGAAATTTTCAATATTCTTTGCCACCACTGCAGTTTAAATGCAGCCATTCTTCTACAGTACCCTGGTTCAATGTCCAACTTCATATGTATGTGATGCAATCTAAAATACATGACTTGGGTGAGACATACCTTAGTTTTCAAAGTGTCATCCATGCTTTTCAATACTCTGAAGCAATGTTTCTCAACCAGTGGGTTGCAACCCCTTTAGTGATCAAAGAACTCCTTCACAGGGGTCACCTGATTGTTATGAAGTAGCAATGAAAATAATGTCATGTTGGGGGTCACCACAACATGAGGAACTGTATTGAAGAGTCCTGCATAAGGAAGGTTGAGAACCACTGCTCTAAAGGGTTCTTGTGTAACAGATTCACCCAATGCAATAAGTCTTTTTATTTCTTGATTGTTGCTTCCATAAGCATTGTTTGTAGAATCAACCAAGACAAACTTCCTGACAACTTCAAACTTTCCTCCCCTTATTATATTGTTAGCTAATGATGCGATTGTGAGGGTTGTGGTCTTCCTTACATCGATTCTTGATCCACATTGAGGCTGGAATCCTTCATCTTCATTAGCAAGTACCTCAAGTTTTTCTCATTTTCAGCAAGCAAGGTTGTGTCATCTGTGTATCACAAGTTGTTGATAAGCCTTCCTCCAACCATCATGTAACATTCTTCTTCAGATAAGCCAGCTTCTCTGATGATTTGCTCATATTGCATAACTATTGGTGAGAGGATACAACCCTTTTGCATACTTTTCCTGATTTTAAACCATGTGACATTCTATTGTTCTGTTCATATAAATGTTTTTTGATCCATGAACAAATTGTGCATGGGTGTTATAAAGAGCTCTGAAATTTCCATTTTTCTCAAGTTTATCCATAATTTATTATGGTCCACATAATCAAATGGCTTGGGATAGTTGATGAAACACAACTAAACAACTTTATGTTATTCTCGGCTTTAAGCCAAGATCTGTCTGATGTCTCTAGCAATGCTACCTCTTATTCTATATCCTCTTCTCAATCTGGTCTGAACCGCTGGAAATTCCCAGTTAACAAACTGCTACAACCATTGTTGGGTGACCTTCATCAAAATGAAGGGATTTTTTTTTTAGGGAAGATAACAGGTTATAAAATGTCAAAGATAATTATTTTGTCAGTCATGCTATCTCTCTCTGGTTCTCATTTGCTAAGCCATACAGTCCATTGGCCTCTTCTTTGCTCTGGAAGTTAGGACACCCACTGCTTTGCTTCACAAATTCAATGCCATTCTACTCTGCCACATGCTCATGGAGAGGTGGCTCTGCTCTCTCTCCTGGAGTCAGTGCTGTCATCTCTGATGCCTCCATGCCGCTATCATTTCCAACAGAGATCACTCATGGGTTCCACTGATGGAGATCTTTTCTTGGTAGTCCATTCTCTCCTCTTGCTTCTAAGATGGTTTGTTCATATCCCTAGTGGAATGGCAAAACCAACAATCTCCAAATTATATTTTTATATGGTCTCATGGTGACGTTCTCACATCTCATCTAATTCATTAAATTTACATATTCTTTTTACATAGTCTCACACAACCATTTGGTGGAAGTTACAAAAACAGAACTGGAAGAGTCATATCAGGAAATTTCACTTCACCACACAGAGATAAAAACATTTCGTTTCAGCAACAAACACATTAATAAAAAATTTATTGAGAAACACACAATAGCAAACAGGGCACATATATTTATTGAAACATGAGGTCAAGAATATTATCAACTGTCTCAAAGAACATTTAAGAAAACATCATATCTTCCATCAGGGCTTAAATTGGCATTATTCCCTTATTTAGTTCAACTTAACCCAGTCTAACTATATTGTCTTTGTATTTTACATATACTGACAATAAATTTCATGTAAAATAAAAAAGCAGTATTATGTATATTGTGGTATATTATGGTATTTAATCATATAACTCAAGATTAGTCATCTATTCATCCAAGATACCTTTTCAGAACTTTATGCCTTTTCCTACAATCATGTCTTGCTTGTAGAATTTTTAATAAATATTAGTGTTTAAAACAATTATTAGAACATATTTAAACTCTTAGAACAGATTTCAACATTTTCTAGAAAGTGGTATTCATTCAGTATAAGTATCTCTCTCCTAATAAAAACAAAGACAGCATGATATTTCTTTTGGAATGCTTTTATCCTTTCTACTAATGGCAATTAGTTTTAGTTTTATTATGTAATAAAATATTAAAGTTCATCATTATTGAATTTTTATTTTCAAGTTCTTTAATGAATACTTTAAAATTTTGCTAAAATATTTTTTGATTCATTTGAGGCCTTCTGCTTCCCTTTTCTTCATTCAGATTCATTTGTCTTCCAGCTAAGTAAATGCAAATTATTTCCTTGAAAGGCTTTTTTTGGATCATTTTCTGAGTCCTTTATATTCTGTGTACTTTAATTTGATTTGTGCCATATTGTAGCAAATCTAGCTGGTCATTTTACCAGTATAATTATCTAATTCATTAAATTATTTTTATCTACAATGTCTTCATTAAAAACATTTGAATAATATTTTTTCTAAGATTGGAATTCCACTTTCAGTTTCTTTTTTCTTACGGCTTTTTGAGACAACGAATTGGGTTGCTAACCACAGTACTAGTGATTTCAATCCAATGGCCCCTCATTGGGAAAAGGGTCAGTCTTTCTGCTCCCATAAAGATTTGCAGCCTCAAAATCCCACAGAGGCAGTTCTGCTTTGTCCTGTAGGTTCACCATGAGTGAAAACAGACTTGATCACAGCAGAAACATTTTAAGAATATTTCTCCAGTGCCATATGGAATTCTGGGTAACTACTTTCTGGTGGTATCAGACTAAGCACTCAATTACAGACCAAAACATCATAGGTTTGAAATCACCCATCTCTCCTTTGGAGGAGATAACCTGGCAATCTCCTGCTGTAAAGGTGATAGTCTCATGTTCAAACTATGTAATAAAGTCCAGCTTTGACTCTCTTCTTACTACTTGCTCTTCCGAATTTCTCTTTACAAGGAATGTTTCTGCATGTCTCACCTATTGCTCCTATGCTGGAAACTACGCAACCAGCATTTCAAATCCTGTCACCTATGGTGCAGAGGTTTTTCTAGAATCTCTAAACTCAGAACAGACAAGGAAGAAGAAAGGGCCTGTCTACTTGTGAAAATTTAGGCACTAGAAATCTTAAGAATCCCAGAAAATATTGTCTAATAGAGTGCTGGATGATGAGATGCTCAGTTTAGAAGACATCCAAAATACTAATAAATTGTTGCCTTTTCAAAGTACAAGTGAAGATATGGATCGAGTAAAACTTTCAAGACCTTCATTTGCTGATGAGGCATGACTCAAAATGAGAAAAAGCTGCAATTATTAAAGCATCCATTATTAATAAGAACATGATTATGCCTAGTTTATTTTCTAGATTCGTGTATGAAATATGAGATTGGAAGTCATCTAAAATTAATTGAACACATAGTTGAAGTAAAATGCAACACTTATAGATAAAATCGATATGCCTACAAGGAAGAGGAACCAATAATTATTAAAATTTTATTCAAATTTACAAATTACTAAAGTCTGTGATAAGGAAATTGAAGAATTCTATTAACTTCTACAACATGAGCTTGATCAAACATGCAACCAAGAAACATTGATAAATAATGGCAATTGAAATGTGAATGTTGCAAACAAAGAGGATGGCTCTGTAGTTGAAAAATATGACCTTGGTGACAGAAAAGAAACTAGAGCTTGCATAAAATTTTTCAAGACAAATGCTTCTTCATTTCAAATACCTATTTTTAGCAACAAAAGTAGTGACTATGCACATGAACATCACCAAATGAAATACACAGGACAAATTCACTGCAACTGTGGAAAGAGACAATGGAGAGGCTTGCGTAGGGTCCATGAAACAATATATCACCCCCTCTAAATGTACATCTTCAAAACCACCTCAACCAAGGATGCCTTACTTCCATTGGGGTCGGATTTTCAAGATCTGGGAAGTTGAAGTTTATTAAATTCCTGTCAAACAACATTGTGCTAAGGTCATCTCAATCCAACAGATGCCCCCAACAGAGTTTTAAGGAAACCTTATTGGAAATTGAAGTCAAGATGAAGTAGAGGAAGGCATGTTTGTCACAGAAAAGGTCATTGTATCACTCTTGGTAGAAAAAGAGAGAGAAATAACCTCCCAATAAGCAAAAGTCCTGGTGACAAATAGGTACAAGTTGGGCTGTGATCTGGTCAGCAGTTCGAAACTGCCAGCAACTCTGCAGAAGAAAGACTAGGCTTTCTACTCTGTAAAAAGTGAGTCTCAGAATTCCCTTTCCGCGCCCCCCCCCCCCCGACAGTCACTGTGAGTCAGCATAGACTTGATAGCAGTGAGTTTTGTTTTGTTTTCATTTCTGTTGCTTTCTTTGAAACACAAGCGGGAAATATACCTGGTACCAGGATCCTAAATGGACACTTTTGATCTAGCTTCTATGTTGACCTCAATGGTTCCATCTGTGAGCTGTAGACACCTGGGACTTTAGACTTTTTTCTTTTGAGGGACATGTGATAGGAAGGCTTGTTGTGCCAACATGGCCAAAGAAGGTAGGTAAGTTTGTTGTGCCAACATGGCCAATGAACACAGAGATCAATTGAAGGATGGAGAGAGAAATGGCTTGGCGCTCTCCACCCTGGCTCTCTTGCTCTTGGATCTTTGGACCAGCCGACTGCGTTGTTTGTCCTGTGCCTCTATCTCCAAGTTACACTACCCGTGGGACACCTAATGCCTGGCTTATGTTGCTGTGAGTTGAGGTCCCTTCAAGCCCTGCTTTGCCACACTCCTGGAATAATACATCTCTTTAGCTGGGGACTGTTGAACTCTTTCACCTGGCTGACTCTTGGTGACCTGCTTTGCTGTTTGCTGTTTGTGGCCGGATAGTCTGAATTGCTCTACAGAGGACTACTCAGCGGCCCTCAAGACTTGAAGGACTGCAAGTGTACTAGCTGTCTCATGCAAGTGAGTTTCACCGAGCCATTTGTACGGCTTTTTAGAATAATTGACTATTTATTTCTTATGCTAGATATTCTTCTATTTATATAAATATATAGAGAGATTTATCAGTGCCCTGGTTTTGTTTCTCTAAAGAACTCTAGCAGAGGACACAACATCCTTCAGAGACCACACTAGAAGGACTCAGTGTGAAAACCCCACTAAGTGAGGTGAGTTTGCCCTCAAACTTATCTGTAACCCTTATACTTAAAGGTTGAAAGTCCCTAGTGTGAGAAAAAGCACAAGACTGCTATCCTTTAAATCTCTTGCCTTGAGGATGCCTAATGAATGGTGACAAGAACTACACTTACTCTTTTGATGCTCTTCTTGCTTCATGATGACAGGTTTTCAAATGGGAGACATGGCCTTGCTGCTTTGAATAAATATTTGTGGAAGATTTGCTCTATCACCACCACCCGCCCCTGTTATTTATAGTGTCTAGTCACTTAAGAGCTTCATCTGTACAAATCAACAATGCATGCACTGCAGTTCATGGCTGGCCTACACCAGTATAATTTCTTTTTTTCCAATAGTGAGAGTCCGTGGTTACCGATTGGGCTATTAAATGCAAGGTCAGCAGTTCAAAACCATCAGGCAGGTCCCCAGAGGAAGGATGAGGCTTTCTACTCACATAAAGCTTTGTAGGTAGGGAGTCTCACAGAGACAGTGCCTCCCTGCCTTAAAGGGTTGCTGTAAGTCAGCACTGACTTCATGGCAGTGGAAGTGACGGCCCAGGGGATGACCGATAATTTCTTTCACATAAAATGTCCACAATGTCTCCAGGGTGTGCCAGAGATGGACATAAAGTCTAGATGCATGAAAGGGTCTGGGGTGTGTGGTTAACTCAGCCCCAATCTGAAGATAATTAGTTTGTAAGACGTGCTTGGTGCTCGACCTCGTGAAGAAATCATTGAAGACATAGGTGCTGTAGCACATGTAGAGAAGGAAATGGGTGGCTATCTACTATAAGACAAAGTTGCATCTGGGACTTCCAAGTCTTGTTTTCATCAAGCAGCCATCTAAGTGAGGCATCAACTAAATCCACGTGAAAGAAGCACACCAGCACATACGATCCAAGAACTGTAAATAATATAATCCAAATCTAATGGAGAGAATGGTATCAGAGCTTAAATTGTGAACACCTGGTTTCCAGTGGCCTATGGGTGACAGTGCAAGCCCAACAATCCACGTGCAGAGTCCCCCCACTGGTTAAGCTTCCAGTGAATCCCCAACAGGCAGAGATAAGGGGTGTGAGCACTCCTGTTATCAGACAGAGAGCAAGACAGAGTCCATTATGGCAACTTAGGAGAAGTAGTTAGGTGGAATTTTATCATTCGCTCTCCCTTTTGATTCATTTTAAAGGTGTTTCAATAAAAAAAATAGCAAATGGGAAAGAGATATGGATTAAGCCCCACCCCAGTGAATCCCCTCTCACCATGGACTAGGCATGCTCTTCGCCTTGGTAACATGGAGAGTGCATTGAAAAGGAGGTTGCTGCAGATGTAGTTGGGTTAGAATTTAGCCTCCTAGCATTTAATCTCTCTTATGATTCAATTAAATTTGGTCTAGGTTTTAATATTTTCTGCTTTCCTTTTGCTTGAGTATTTTCTTTGTTCTATTACTGTTGTTAGTTTGTTGTTGTTTTTAATGTTTTTCTGTATATGAAATCCAGGATAGATAAATCAATAGAGACAGTAACTGGATTAATAGGTTAATAGTTCCTTGAGGGTGTGGCAGGGGAAGTTGGAAAAAATAGAGATATCATAATGATGAGTACAAGAATGAAGAAAATGTTTTTCACACTGATGGTGATGCTGAATGTGCAATGCTTCCTGGTGTGCTTGCATTATTGAATTGTATGATATGCTAACCAGATGTCAATAAAACTTTTTTGGTGGGAAATCTGCAAAATAAAACAATAACAGACAATTCTGGGTTATAGCCACTCCATAGGGCAGAGTACAACTGGCCCTGTGGGTTTCTGGACTGGAAAATTTGGGGGGAGTAGAGAGAAAGCCTCACCTCTCCCACAGAGAAACTGGTGGTAGCCATGTGCAACCCGCTCTGTCAGCAGAGTCGACAGGCTGCTGCAAAAGGGCTCTTGAAAGTGCTTGAAACCAAAGGTGTTCCCTTGAAGACTAAGGTACTTTGGACCTAAGCAAGGACATTGTTAGGCACTTTCACATGTATGTGAAAGCTAGGGGATGAATAAAAACTATCAATAAAAATTGATGTCTTTGATTTATGGCTTTGGCTACGAATCCTGAATGCGCCAAGGGCTTCCAAAAGAATGAGCATATCTCTGTTGGAAGAAATACAACTGGAATGTTCCCCCGAGGAAAGGATAAAGCGACTTCTTCTCACATACCTTGGATATGTTTTGAGGCAGTGACAGTCCCTGGATAAGGACATCCATAATGCTTGATAATGGAAGCTCAGCAAAAAGAGGAAGACATTCTGTGAAATAGGTTGATATCGTGTCCGCAACACTGGTCTCAAATACGGGAACAATCGTGAGAAACGGGAAACACGGACCTGCCCGTGTTTCATTTTACTATAAATATGATCATTGCGTGTCAGAACAGATTCAGCAGCAATTGCAATTTTCCTAACCAGAACAAGTCCATAAATTCATTGAATCATTGTTCAACTCTTTCAATCAACTTTCAATAGGGAATATACATTGAAAAATGTGGTTTTAGTAGAAATTGGCTACTCTAATTTATTATTAAACTATTTTTTGTTTCACAGACATTTATCAATAATGATTTTACTCATGCTATTTTGTCAAGCAGTAAAGGAAACAAAGACAAGAAATATGATCTGTTTCTTGTCTTCAAAATATACGTGTCGGTTTACTTTTTTAAGAGATTATTTGATTTCTTCATATAAAATCATATAATATATCCTTTTCTTCATTTCCCTTAACAGAAAATGCCTAATGAAGCATGTATATGTGTAATAGGACTTAGAAGAGAATGAGATAATTTGCCGATCTAATTTTTTGTATCCTTGTGATAATTCAGTAGCCAATGTGAACCACCGTCACTACTCCTGAAAGCAGACAAAGATGGAGGCAAAAAGAAATTTTTTTTTTTGGATTTTTTCAAATGTCTTATAGAATACTGAAAAATTCCAGAATTAATGTAGTTTTTAAAATAATAAAATTCATTAAAATAGTAATGGAAAGACTGCATGGCTTAACTAACACATTAGAGGTTGGAGACACCACTAGACAAAATCAATTCCTCCAAGTGACCCAGAGTTCTCCCCAGAGCTGCACCCTGATGCCACAGCAAGATAAGCCATAGATCTCTGTGTGTCACGAGGCTGCTGATGGGTCCAGTTTGCTATTTCATATATTGAGGAATAATCAGTGGTGAAGGCCTTCATCCGTGGAGTTTCAAGGTCTCTTCATTTTCAGCAACCAAAGTTGTATGATTTCTATATTGTTAGTTGTTAATGAGTTTTCTTCCAGGCCTCGCCTTGCTTTCTTCTTCATAGAGTTCAACATCTTGGATAAGTTTTCAAAATACAAATTAATTAAGTATGGTGAAAGGACACAACCCTGATACACGTCTTTCTTTAGTTTAAACCACACATCTGTTTGTTAAGCTTGAATTATTGCAGCTTGCTGTATGCAGGTTGTTCATAAGCACAAATAAATGTTCTGGAATTCTCATTTTTGAAATATCCTTTTTAATTCATTATGATACACCCAATCAAGTGTTCCTGCACAGTCAATAAAATACAGATAAAGAACTGTTCTCAGTTCTTAACCCTATGGTCTTAGCAAAGATATCTCTCTGTTCATAGTCTCTTATGAAAGCAACTTGAATTTCAAGATATTCCCTGTCACTCGGAACTATTCATGAATTCTCTTCAGCAAATGAAATCCTATAGTATTCGGTTTTCTGTCATTTATATATAGACCAGAATAGAGTATTTACCTCTTTGTTCCTTGGAATACTCTCTGTCATCTTTGGGCAAAAATGATGTAAAAAAACTCAATACACTTTTAAGTGTTCAAACGCAGGAACTACTAGCAAGACAGCACACAAAGCAGAAATGCTACCTAGATTCTCCACAACAAATCTCAGAGAAATCAAATAAAGCAGCTAAGAATGATTATGCTGAGTTTCAACAGAGAGGACAGTGAACCACTGACTAGAAGAAGAACGGAATTTTTAAAAAAGACGAAAAACAGGCAATCAGCTCACGTGATACAACACAGCACTTTTGCAAGCCCATTGGATTGGAATTTTTTTAAAAAGCTACAGTGGGAACACATGATGGGGAAGGAGTCCAGTTTGAACCCCCCACAGTGGGGTGATCAAGAATTAAACATGACAGATCAGCAATAGGAGGAAAACAAAGTCACAAAGCTCCCAAGGAGACCCAAAATAGACTTTAGGCTATAAGAGTTAGCTCCCACAATCCCCCAGGGCCAGTGAGGAGATAGTCATAAAGGTCATTGAATAGACCTAGTTATGCTTTCTTGTTTTGTTTTGTTTTTGCTAGTTATCATATATCTATATAGTCTTTTTCTTTTTGTATTGTCTACATCATTGTTGGTTTACCTACCTATATAAGATAGGCATGGGAAGCTAGCCCAAGGAGAAATTAATGAAACTGAATGTTCTGAAGGGACTTAGAGGGAAAAGGATGCTGGGGAAGGGAGCGATGAGCAAACAACACCATAGACAGGGGAACAATTAAGGAATTAAGAGCAAAAGCAAGGAGGAAGTAGAGATCCTGAAGGTATTGGAGCAGTAGCAATCTAGCTGAGAGAAATTACTAATAGGCAAAAAAAGGGCAAACATGATTGTGGGAAAGGAGGAAAAACAAGAAAAATATAGGAAGCAAAGCTATTGACAGGGGTATAAACATAGGTGTACACTTATATAAATATATTAATTCATAAAATAGAGAAATTACCATGGATATATATTTATATCGAGGAAGTGGATGGACTTTGGACCTCTGCTCAAGACCTCTGTCAGCACAAGAGCACTATTTTCTAACAATCTGGCATTCTGTGATGCTCACTCTCTTGGCACAATCGCTGAAGACAAAATGTGTGCATAAGCAAGCATGGTGAAGAAAGCTGATGGTGCCTGGTTATCAAAAGGTATGGCATCTGGGGTCTTAAAGGCTTGAAGTTAGACAAATGGTCATCTAGCAGAGAAGCAACAAGGCCACAGAGAAGAATCACACTGTGTAATCATGAGGCGTGGATGGGATCAGATAACAGGCATCAGAAGTCCCAAACAAACAGACAAGAAAACATTGTTGAGAATGAGGGATGTCTGAGCAGTGACCCTAAACCCATCTGTAAACAATGGGACATCCCATCACAGAATGGCAACAAGAAAGGGATGAATCAACCAGTGTGAAATATAGCACTGATGAAATACTAAATATTCCTCTGGTTCCTTGAGGCACCCTCACCCCTCCCTGTTATGACACCAATCCTGCCTTTCATTGTGGGCTAGACCAGAGCATGTACAGAGGTACTGGTAAGAGCTCATGATACCCAGAATCCAAGTCAGATAAACCCCTCAGGAACAGGAATGAGAGTAGCTACCAGGACAGTAGGGGGAAGATAGGGAGAGGGTGAGGGAAGAAATCATGGAGGGAAGGGAGACAGGGGTCTGTCTCAAGCATTTTTCACTAGCATTTTCCCCAGGAAGGAAAATAAATTATTAAAACACATTGATCATTTATTGTGGTTTTTTTTTCATTTGTTTTTATCATGCATGAGAAAGAGCTTTTCTTTTCTGATAGACTATAGTTTGTAGAACGGCTTCAGGTTTCTAAAAATATATATCTGCAGAAAGTATACAACGTCCATGTTATTCCCACACTGATTTTCCAGGTATTCATCTCATATCATTGTGAGGATGGCACAGGACTGGGCCGACTCTCATTTTGTTATACATGGGGTTTCTCTGGGTCAAATTGACTCACGAGTAACAATAAATTTAAAAATTAAGAAATATTTTTTTCTCAATGTTTGAAACAAATATTGGTAAGTTTGGGAAGATAGAGAAGTGCATATCAATTGCTGGTGGGACTACAGAATGTATAGCCATTGTGGAAAATGGTTTGGTAGTTGAAGGGAAACATAGAGCTACTGCTAACCCCTGAAGTCCACTTATATAGAAAACAGCTACGCAAACAAACACATGTACATCGATGTGCATTGCAGCACAATAGTCACGAGGTAGAAACAACTCAAGTGTCCATCACAACACAAAGGGTTGAACAAAATATAGTTTATGCATTATAAGAGATCACTACTTAGGAGTAAAGAGGAAAAAAAGGTAGTGGTCTATGTTACAACGTGGTTGGACCCTGAAAATATTGTGCTCAGGGATGGAAGCAAATCACAAAAGGACAAATACTGCAGACTGTCCCTCAAATGAATGATATAAATGAATGATATATATGAGTGATATAACAGTGGTTACACAAGGGAAGGGGAAAAGTGGGAGTCACCGTTGGGGAACTGCTAAGTTTATTTTGTTGTTAGACGCTGTTGAATCAGTTCCAATTCTAACCCACACTGAGTACAACAGAAGGAAACACTGTCTGATCTTATACCATCCGCACAATTGTTCTTTTGTTATAACCGATTGTCACAGCTTCTGTGTCAGTCCTTCTTGTAGAGGGCTTCCCTCTTTTTTGGTGCCTTTCTGCTGTACCAAACAAAAACTCACTGTCCTAGAGTTGATTTCAACCCATTGCAATGCTATCGGACAGGGTCAAACTAGCCCCATGAGTTTCCAAGACTGACATTTTAGGGACGTAGAAAGTCTCAGTTTCCCTCCCCTCTTGGTCCAGTTTTGAAGGTTCTGGTCTTCTTGATACTAAGTTGCAATCCATATTGAAGGCTACCATCCTTGAACTTCTTCAGTAAGTGCTTTGAGGACTCCTCACTTTAAGTAAGCATACTGTGCCTTCTGCATGCTGCAGATAGCTAAGACTTCAGCCCATTCTGAATTTGCATTAATCTTCTTGGAGTCCAGTTTCTGGAATTTTTTGCTCACCATTCAGATTGGATAAGTAAGGTGAGAGGATACAACACAGTCACACAACTTCCCTGACTTTAAACTATGCAGTTTCCCCTTGTGTTGTATACACAGCTGACTCCTAATCCAGGTACAGTTTTCTCATGAGCCTAAGGAAGTGTTCTGGAATTCTCATTCTTCTCAAGGTTGTCCAGAGTTTTTTACAGTCCGCACAATCAAATGCCTTTGCATAGTCAATGAAGCACAAGTAAACATCTTTCTGGTATTCTCTGCCTTTAACCAAGACCTATCTGATGTCAGCAAGTCTATTCCTGGTTTGACTTCCTCTTCTGACTCTGGGCTGAGTTTCTAGTGGTCCTTCTCAGTGTACTGCTGCAACTGTTGTTGACTGATCTTCAACAAAACTGTACCACATGCAATATCAATGATATTGTTATAGAATTTACACATTCAATTGGGTCGCTTTCCTTTGAAACATAAAAATCCAGCACCAGCTGGAAACAACACAATGTTTTATAGGTTGCAAGACTTGAATTATTGAGACATTCCTAGGAGTCCATTTGTATTTAATTTGTTCTCTGTAACTTGCATTCCTATATATCTTTATGGCATTGGCTATTGAAATTCATAATATGTTGAGAAACACATCTCTTCATAAATTGAAAAATCTTTATTAATTATGAGTTATGTCCTTTTGGGGAAAATCATTTTAAGAATATGCAGCATAGTTGAATATACAATTGGACAGGATTTATAGCAGGCATATGAGGAGTACTGCTAACTCACTTACATGCTAAATTATTATTCTCCTAATGACTACTGTGGCAGAGTGGTGATGGCTTGGGTGGCTAACCACAAGGGCATCTGTTCATAAACACCAGGTGCTCCTCAGGAGAGAAGTGAGGTTTGCTATCTCTGTAAGCAGTTACTCTAGAAAATGTACAGACGCAGCTCTGTCCTGCCCAAGAGGATGGGTAGGAGTTAGCATTGATTCGATGGCAGTGACTTTTGTTTGAAAAAACTGCTATAGACTGTGATGTGTCGGTGGCCTCAAGAGCAAGTACACCTCCCAATCGTGAGCAGGGATACTGACATGAGAGATTTAATGTGCTACTTACATGTAGAATATTATTCCAGATATTAAGTTTCACATACATGTTAATGTTAAATTTCTCATAGGGTAAGATTCATGGTAGAGTTTTACTCAATTTACTACTCTTCAAAATCATGTTTTTAGGGAAACACAGCTCCAAGGTGCTAAACTAATAGAATAATATTCCTATAACCTGCGTGTGTCACTGAGCTATGAAAATTGGAAGATTCCTCACCCAGACTCAAGTAATGGTCCTGAGGATCTTTAGGATATTCAAATTTTAAGCAATAAAGCTGCTGTCAACATTTAAGAAAAATAAGATGATGAAACGGTATTATTTCAAAATAGGTACTTTAAATTCTGAATATTTTACCATCCAAGTCAGAGCAGGAAAAGGTTAGTTTTTGTATGCTCCTTTAGTGAAAAGTGGACAGCTATACACATTTTTTAAAGTCCACTTTAAATTCAAAAGCACATTTCATTATCTGTGTATAGGTCATCCAAAGGTGTTTACTTTTGTGCCTTCCGCTCTGTAGGTTGGTGATGTGTGTACCAACATACACAGTTCTTGATTTTTAGAAGAACTAAAGTATAGAGTTCCAAATCCCTATTATCCCTTGACAGATAGAACCTTCTTAACTTGATTCAGGAAGTTAATTCAGCCCTTGCCTGTATTGTTTGCAGCCTTTTGTCAAGCCTTCTCAAAATGTAAGCAAATCCTGACTATTTACTTTGCTCTAGGCTTATAATCCTTTGCTTCCAAGAAAGGGGTTGCGGACAGTCTGTTCTTTCCATGTGTGGTACTGTATCTTCAATGGCCATATATGAACTGCATTCCTGACTATTCTAATTATCCAAAATTTCGAGATTTTGGTTTATAGCCAAATATTTTTCTCCATTGTTCTCCTACTAAATTCAGGAATCAAAGTAAATTGAGTCAAAGAACCACTTGTATCAATATTTTTAAAACTTTAAGCCAGTTATATTATTTTTCAATTCGGTCGTCTTTTTAAAAAGTGTTTGATTTGGGCCTGAGCCCAGGTGATGTAGTGGTTGAGTGCGGGACTGCGGCCCATGGGCTTGGCGGTTCAAATCCAGCAGCAGCTCTCCAGGAGTAAGGCTGGGTAGTTCCCACGACCACCAGAGGGCATGATGCCCCCCCCCCAAAAAAAAACAAATAAAAAGAGTTTGATTTAACTCCCACTCAAGGTGGTTTCCAAGTTGTGTCCACAAATTGCCAGTCTTCTTCACGTGCTGACTTCCTGGGCTCCAGCTCACCATTTGGGGCAAATTTTGTTGTTTGGCATTCTTGTGAAGGGACGAAATCTGCTGAAAGAAAGCAATGGTGTGCCCATGTTTATGCATTAAGTCTCCACATCTTTATGATGTGAAGCCTTTCTCTGGCTATTGGTGAAATATAATCATGGGCAATACATGTCAGCAACAGCAGACATAACACAAGCATGCTTTCTACCCTCCCCACACCTGAGGATGGGGGCTAATCATCATGATCACAGGTCTACATCTTCCCCAGATATTTTTAACTTACTCTCATTGAGGGTCACAGTGAGCTTTCACAACCCCAGCATCTTACTCTGAGACATATAACTTGAGTCTTCCCCTCCCGTGAGGAAAAAAAGTCTCCATTCTATAATACGCTGAGAAACACGCTTCCCTAAGAACTTTGCCTGCTACAGTTATGCATTTGAAATGCAACTCCCCCCCCCCCTAAGAAACTGCGGCCTGCTATCCTTTCTGATAATCTAGGAGTGATAATAGTCATTGATCAAAGGGACTTATGCTAAAGGTTCCAACTGGAAAATGTCTCAGGGTAGGCAAGCGCTTGTTTCATTCAAGAACCTGAAAAAATGCAAACTAAGAATCATTTCATTGTTAACAACCAAAAATCTTGTTTACATTGTCCCTACTTATGATTATTTTTTTCCCTCACTCTCTAGTTCCTATGACTTCCTATGGAATTCTGGCTGTGCACAGCCTCAATATGAATGCTAGTTTTGATATCAACAGAGGTGATTTGCATTCAAATGTAAATTACTGAAAGATTCGATTCTTTTGAAGAATCATAAAGAACTTTTGTTGCTAATTTCTCAAATAAACACACAGAGATGGATGTTAGCTAGCTAACAAGCTGAACAGCTACAGAGATAAAATATTCTTAATGTTCTTTTCCCAAACATAGGTTAAACATTCTCATGTTCTTTTTTCCAAAATAAAGAGACGGTGATCTCAGGACTCAAAAATGGGCATGTCATTTCTAGTACCTTGCTTACATAAATAAAATCTGAAGAGGTGACACATCGACTCATGCACAGCCCAAGCATCACGTTGTGGAAATTAAGTCTTAAAAGATGTGTCTCATAAAATGTCGTAAGGAAAATGTGCTTTTCCTGTACTCTCAATGGCAGCATATCTGACTGCTGTTAGTTAGCTACTCATTCAACAGTCTTCCGTGTTTACTTATATCAAGATTAGAATGAGCTAATTGAAGAAAAGCATCCTGAAATATCCTGAGATGCCATTTGTCTGTATTTTCTTAGAATACTGATGAATGTCTTAAGGGCACAGTCTCGCTGATGCTGTCATGCATGGCATAAAAAAGTACTGGTTTCTTTAGGACTTTCCAACCCGGTTTGACTTTTCATTTGTCTTTGCCTATCATCATATAAGAATCTCTTACTCATGTTGTTAATATGCTATTGTTGATAAGCTACTTGTAGCAGATGAGTCCCCCCAAAAAGGCACGAATTCTGCAGATGGTGGAATAATTCAGTGGGATAATCTGCATAAGCAGATTCATATTTTCATAGAAAAACACTTTAATTTAATGTTTGGCTTTGATCACTAGCTTGCTGAGCATCTCAAAGTTTTTCATTCAGCTCCCAAATTCCTTTTAATTAAAAAAAAAGTACTGTGATTAGTGCTTAATCCTTCTCCAACTACCAGTATGATTTTATTACGCTTTGAGATAAAGTACAGCCTTTCCATTGCTGCAATTTCACTCAGATATATAGCTCTGGGTCACTAACTTCCTTAGTAAAATATTGCTCAGTGTGAAGGGGAAACAAGATTCACTGTTAGCTTGTATTTTACTTACCTGGGTAAAAAAGCACTTAACATTATTGCAGACCACACATATCGGACTGGTTGGTTTTCATAGAAAAAGAATGCATTGTGCTGAAAATCCTGATTTCTTCTTGTAGATTTATTCATTCAAATGCGCAGCAACTTATGTTTTCTCTCATAGGCCTTACAATGCAAAACCCTTCTAAAGAAAAACCACTATCAGTAGACTCACCCTCTGATTATTTTCCTTTTGGGTCGAATGACAATCTAGAAAAGATCCCCAATTCTCCAAGATTACTGGAACAGATGCTGAGACAAAAAGTAATCGTGTGAATAAAATCTCAGATTGCTGTAGCAATGACATCCAAGTTCAAATCTAGTTCAATCATGAAAGGAGGTGAAAAAAGTTGTTAACAACAGCCTCTTGTTTTTTCATGTTTCATCTCAACTGATGTCAATTATCCATCAAAAGCTAATTAATAAGATGGGGGGATAGAACAAAGTTCTGTCAAAAGCGATCAATAAGACGGGGGGATAGAACAAAGTTCCATCAAGAGTTATCAAAAGAGACTTAGAAACTTGTTTTTGAACATAAAATAGCTGAAGCAAAAGTAGAAACTAATATAGTAAAAAACCTGAACAGAAATTCACAGAGGGAAGACAGAGTATTGTAATGAAATGGGCATAAATTTGAAATGAGAAAGCCACAAAGGAAGAATGTGATAATATAACTCAAACTGGAAGAAATTCAGAAGAAATGCAGTGCTCGTGTTGCTATCTTGAAGGGTTCCATGGACAAAAATTGAGTGATTCAGGAAGCATGGAAAGAAGATTCAAGTGATATAGAGATTCACTGAATCAAAAACAACTGCTTTTTGATAGATCCATTTCAAGATGCAACTTATGACCAAGAACCAATGAGATTTAAGGAAGCTGTCCCAATGGGCATTAAATGTATCAGCCAAAAAAGCAAGGCTGCAGGAATTCTCAGAATATCAAGCAAAATGTTTCAACAAATTGATAAAGCACCAAAGACAGACACTAGTTCATGCTAAGAAATTTCACTTGACCAACTGACTGGAAAAGGTTCAAACTTGTATCCACTTAAAAGAAAAGTACCCCAACAGAATGCAGAAACTATCAAACAGCACCATTGATATCACATGGAAGTTAATGTTTACTAAAGATAATTCGGAAATTTTTACCTGGCTACCACTACCAGCTGCTTTGAAAAGTTCTTCAATAGTGTGGCACAAAAATGTGCGACACAACTCCAAATCTTAAAACAGAGTAGGCATAGACATATTGCCTAGACGTGTGTGGAACCCCATGGTGGTGGCACTTTGTCACCTTTCAGATCTGGAACGGAACTCAATCCTATGTTGGGACAGAGGATTAAGAAAGAAGGAGGAATAAAATAGGAGACACTGGAAGGAAGTAGGATGAACTCTGATATATTGAGGGGATTGAAATGAATCAGTTGAAGTAGAATTTGTATTAATTGTATTTATTAAGTGTTAATTAATGAATGTAAAATTGATGCTCTGATCCATAAACCTTAGCCTAAATCACATTTAAAAAAAGAAAGAAAGAATAAATATGCCTAGGGACCATGGACTTGGAGTAAAGAACCCAAAATCTTGAACTTCTGTTTTTTTTTTCCTTGTCGATGTATTTATCAAGAGAGACTGGAATCTGAAGAAAGACATCATGCCTGGTCAACTGGAGGGGCAGCAAAACCATGATATTGCTTGACACATTGGCTGCAAGTGTGGCTTGGGAGGATGGCACAGGACAAGGCAGTGTGACGCTCCGTTGTCCATGGGGTTTTCATGATTTGGAACCAACTTGAGGCCACGTAGCAACAGCATTTGCAAAGGTGGCATCATGGCTTCTCATTCGAATGCTAACCGCAAAGTCAGCAGTTCAGAAGCATCGGTGGCTATGTAGTCAGGGGAAACGATAAGGTTTTCTACTTCCTTCAAACTTTACAGTCTAGAAAATCTATACAGTTAGTTCTAGTCTGTCCGGTAGGGTCCCTAGGGGTCAGAATTGGCTTGATGGTAGGGAGGATGGGTAGGATGTTTTTTTTTTTTCCTTTCTTGGTTTTATTTTTTTAATCATTTTATTGGGGGCTCATACAACTGTTATCATGATCCATACACCCATCCATGTGTCAGGCACATTTGTACATTTGTTGCCATCATCATTCTCAAAACATTTGCTCTCTACTTGAGCACTTGGTATAGGTTCCTCATTTTTCCCTTCCCCCCTCACTTCCCCCTCCCTCATGTACCCTTGATAATTTTTCAATTACTATTTTGTAATATCCTACACTGTCTGATGTCTCCCTTCATCCACTTTTCTGTTCTCTGTACCTCAGGGAGGAGGTTATATGTAGATCCTCATAATTGATTCCCCCTTTCTATGCCCCTCCTTCCTTCCAACCTCCAAGTATCATCACTCTCACAGTCCTGAAGAGATATCTGTCCTGGATTCACTGTGTTTCCAGTTCCTGTCTGTACCAGTGTACATCCTCTGATACAGGCGGATTTTTAAGGTAGAATTGGGATCATTATATTGGGGGACGGGGAGAGGAAGCATCTAAGAACTGGAGGAAAGTTGTAACTTCCACTGTTGTTTCATTGCACCCTGGCCTCATCTCCTCTTTGCAACCCTTCTGTAAAAGAATGTCCAGTTGCCTACAGATGGACTTTAGGTTCTGAATCAACACTCCCCCTCATTCACTTTTTGTTTCTTGATGCTTGATACTTGATCCCTCTGACCCCTCGAGATCACACATATTAGTATGTCTCTTCCATGTGGGTTTTGTTGCTTCTGAGCTAGGTGGCCACTTGTTTAGCTTCAAGTCTTCTTGGTTTTATTTTTAATGGTTTAGAAAAGCAAAACAGCTTTGTAAGTCATAGTAGAATTTCCCTGTAGGGTTTCAAAGGGAGGAAAGTTCGCAAGACAGCATGTTGACACATCTTTTTCCGTTGGAGCAATTTGTGAGGTTCCAACTCCCAATCTTTCTGTGATCTGCTGTGCATTGACCACTGTGCCACCCTGGCTTCTCCTTCCAGATTAGGATGGACAAATGATTGCAAGAGGCTTACTTTATGGTGTAAAATGTGAATGGTACCATCCAAAAGCTCCCAAAGCCTTAAATAGGATAAGGCTTGTGAAAGAAAGTGTTTTATCAGCAACAGAGCCCTGTACAAATATAATGGTTTAGTATTATTGATCTTATTATTGATCTGCAATGGCTTTCCACCTCTGATAATGATGACTTAGAAGGGCTTATCATAATGGGTGGGTTTGGCTGACTGATCATAGTAAGGAGGTAATAAGTGTTTGCAAACTGGCTGATAAAACCATCAGGTGTTTTATCAAATAAAGATAAATCAACTGAAGGAACTATACTATTTAGATGAAATTAATTGACTGAAGCTGGAAAGCATTATAAAGTGCCTACTATGTGTCAAGCTTCATGATTAACTATCCTCAACCCATTTTACAAGCTATTTATTTCGAATGCCAAATGTATTCCCCTTAGAAACTCACTTGCTGCTTTGAGAAGAGACCCAATGGCATCTTTATCTGAATCAGCAAAAGTCTAAAATTTGAATTATTTCCATACGAATTCAAATTTAACTTCTCACATATTTAAATTTGCAGTTTTAATTTGGGTGACATAAACAAGGTTATGTGAAAAAGAAATTCAAATCATGATGCAATCCAAATTTAGAATGATCTAATCACTGCCTCATTTTCAAAATTTGTTCTATGTGGAATATCTGGAGAAATAGAGAATAGAAGTGAATTCCCTTTGAGAAGAAGACAGGATGCTTTGCTGAAGAGGCAATTTACTATTTTACCTTGTAAATGTGTTCATTGATCACATCTCACAACAATAATCATATATACATACCATCAACGTTTAACTACTGTGCAATCAAGTCTTCTTCAATTTAAGTAGAAAATGGTTTTTCATCCATACAGTGAATACACTGAAACTTTCTATGAGGCAGTATTCTCCTCAGTTTGTAGTTTCCTTTCCATATCTACCTGTGAGTGAATCACTAACTTCTCTCTCTCTCTTTCTGTTAAAATATGAACAGAATTTCAATCCAGTTCCTATTTTTGCCTATTTGCCCCTCGGCACTAGCTCTCTCCAGGTTCTTGTTCTCAGTGTCAGAATTCACCACTGCTGAGCTCTGGACTCTCTTTGAGTGGTCAGTGAAAGCAATGTCTAATCAAGAACAACTTTCCCTGCAGGCTTTCCCCCCTGTCATTTACTTCCCACTGATTCTCAGAGAGGTGATTCCATGGTGAAAAATACAGTCACTGTTTAATCAGCTCCCTTGATCTCTCCCTGAAGCTCTCCCTGATGCCAGTGCTATAATGACTCTGTGTCTGGACAGAATTTAGAAACTTTTGGCTTTTTGTCAGCAAGACTTCTCTGAGAAGACCCTTTAGCTAGGTAGCAGAGCTGGTTATGAAGAGCAGGAACATGGACACCAGTGAACCACCTCCTTGCTCCAGCACTAGAACATCAGGCCAGATGGAAAGGGTCAGCAACTGAAGTGAGAGAAGACTAGTCAGAATTGAGTGGAAAGCGACTGAAAATATATATAGGAAGCAGGTTACAAAAAAATGAAAGTGACAAGATACTATGTCTTAGAAAAGAAAAATTAAAAGGATTATAGGTTATCTAAGTTTCCTCATGCAGCTACAACAGAAATGGGTGATTTTAAAGGACAAAGATTTCATTTTTTCAACTTGGAGGAAGATAGAAGTTGACTTTGAGTCCAGGATAAATAAAGACTTTTTCTCTGTTGGCCATTGTCTCTATTTCTCAGTTTTCCATAAGTACCTTCTGTTAAGTATGAGACGGTAAGGAGAATGGACAATAGACTGGTGAAAATGGAATGGCCAGGACACAATTGAAAGGAATATTGACACATTTTGAGAAATGTAACTGGAGAAGCCAGGTCTAGGAGTGCTGAAAGCCAGTGGCTCTTGAGAAAAGGAGACGGAGATGGAATAAAACTGCAAGTTTGCAGCTACAATGTAGCTGAAGTGAGCTCTGCACCTCCAGGTTCAAGTGTAAGGCAGGCCTATGATGGTGGTCCTTATTGCCATCCAGGTAGCTGCCACTCCTGGTGGCCTCAATAGAAGGAAAGAGCGTCAGGTTCCAGGGTATCCTCACAATCTTGGCTTTGTTGCAGCCCATAGTTGTGCCCCTGTGAGAATTCATCGTAAAGGTTTCCCTTGGTTTTGTGAACTCTGTTTTTATCAAACATATCCTTTTCTAGTGATTCGTCATTCCTGATGATGCACTCCAAGGAAGCAAGACAGTCTCACCATGCTCACCAGACTCAATTTTAAGGAACATTCTAGCTTTACTTTTTTTTCCTAGCTGTACTTTCAAAACAGATCCCTCCCCCCAATTCTTCTAGCGATTCATGCAATATATTCTATATTCTTCACCAAGACCCTAATTCTAACATATCAATTCTTTTTACATCTTCAATTTTCATTATCCTGCTTTCCCAGGCCTACGAGGTGATTGAAAAGCTCATAGTGAAGGAGAGTGGTACCTTAGTCATCAAAGTGTCATGTTTGCTTTCTAATGCTTTAAGCAACTTTTTGCAGCAGCATTTCCCTGTACAGTGTGTCCTGATTTATTATCTGTTGTTTCTATGGACATGCATTGTTGACCCAAATAGAATAAGATTCTTGACAACTTCAACTTCTTTGCCATTGATCATGGTGCTGTGTATTGAGCTAGTTATAAAGATTTTTGTTTTCTTTACATTCAGGTCTAATTCAAAATGATTATTGTAGATTTTAGCTTCATCAGTAAGGTCTTTAAGTCATCTTCACTTTTAGCAAACAAAATTTCCTCATGTACTTATGACCAGTTATTAATGAGTCTTACTCCAACTCTTATATAATTAGATTTCCTCTTAGAACTGCTACACTAAATGTTATCAGGATCCTGGAAACAGATGAGATTAAATATTATTAGAGACAGAGATGATAGAAAGAAAAAAAGATTGTTCTCAATTATTTCTCATCTAGTTTAATTCTGGTGAGTAGACTGTGAAATAGATAATGGAATGTGAACTTCTGTAATGACTCACTTTCCTCTAGCCTATGATGGCCCTCTTTCCTTCAGAGCTGTTAGAGAAAGAAATAGAGGAAAAGAAAGACAGTGGTGCACCCATATCTATACAGCACCTCTGCCAAGAGGTTTATTGTAGCACCAAAAGTCAGTGGCCCCTCTGGACAGAGAAATATTTCTGTATTAGCTATCCATATGGATTCCAAATTTGTGGGTCATCAAAACCTGTGACATCTTACCTATCATATTATTGGAATAGAAGAATATTGAAATAGCACCTCTTTTGAGTGAGGAGGTTTATACCCACGGGAATAGGCTCTTCAGGGAATTTGTGCTCCCAAATGTTTCTCCTGGCCTTCATACCTTGGTTCAGGATTAGAGACTAGAAAACCAGGCTGCTGTGAAAGCAGCACACAGCCTGAAAGGAATGGAGACATTGAGCTTGAAAGACAGCAAGATGCAGGAAACAAATGAGCCACCCCACCAAAATCAAGTTCCTTACTACACCAATTTTAATAATCATTCTTTCATGAAGGCAAAGAGAAACATTTAACTGGACTGAGTTAATTAAAATCACAGTTAATTGTTTATTTCTCTACTTTCTTCTGCTTATTGTGAAGTAACTCAAAAGATAAAATGAATTCCAATAGATTGGCAAACTAATTTTACTGTTAATTGACTGCTGACATATGTCACTCCACTTCAAAAAGAGAAGAAAACCTCCTTTTGGAACCAAGATGTCTTTTTCTAGATTTTTGATGTTTTTAGCAAAAATATATAAAAAGTAAATCTGTGAAGATCTGTAGTGTCAGTCTGAAAATCTTAAAGGTCGATGTCAAAATACTCGTGGGTAGCCTGTGAATGCTGTTTCCTCTTAAATTGAATTATTAATTATTGAATGTGTCCATCTTGGATTAGTTGTTTTGAGTTGTTTTGACTCAATTTTATTTCCATGTACTCTGCAGTGATATTCAGTTCTCTTTAAACTTTATTTCTCAACCATCTAGCTTCAATTTCCTGAGATTCAGATTTATCCTGAGCAATTTAGAGGACATTTGCACAGACGCGGTCCCCTAATGCGGCAGCCATCCTGTCTCCTGGCTCATTTGCTTATTACAAGGGAGCAGATGTGATGGGAAAGTTGATGGAGAGTAGGCAGAGCACTTGACTCTTTGTAAATTTCATATTTCAAATGGAAGCTTGCACACTTGATTTTTGCATTAAAGTAAATGAGTATGTTTGTAATGTAACCATAACATTTGTTCCTGGAAATGACAACATAACAAGTCAAATCGTTCCTCCAAATCAGGTCTCTTTTAGAATGGCAGAGGACATTCGAAGTCAATCTCTGTCCAACATTACCTGGGACATCTGATAAATGGCATTCCTGACTATATGAAAATGTGAAGTGTGGGTAACTTTTTTCTTTTTAGTAATAGCTGGTTCCATTACTGAAAAGGGCCTTTTAGGCTACACACTCACTGCCAAAAAGTGGATTCTGTCTCATTGTGTCCCCATAGGATGGGGTAGAACTATCCTAAGGATTTCTGAGCCTGTATCTCTTTACAACAGTAGAGGAAGAGTTGGTGGCTTCAAAATGCTGACCTTGTGGTTCTGCAGCTAGCATATAACCACCTTGCTACCAGGGTCCACAATCTTCCTACATCAGGCTTCAATCTATTTTCCTGTAATGTACCCCCTTTGGTCACACACACACACACACACACACACACACACACACACCCTTGGGTACAGTAAAATTCTAAAGAATTCCTGCTTCTGAGGGCTTGACAACCCTCCAAACAATTCATGATAACTTTCTTGTCTCTTTCTACACTGCCCTACTTAAGGATATGCATCATTAATGTTTATCAGCAACTCATACTGCATCATTTACAAAGACTTCTGTCTTAGTTGCCTATATGCTGATCACTATGACGCCACATTACAGCAGAGTGGTTAAAAGCTTTAGAATCTGAAGTAAACTTGGTTGGAATCTAAGTTTTGCTGAATTCTAGATATGGTACTGCTTGCGATGAGGCTGAGCCCAGGTGGTGTGGCGGTTCTGTACTGGTCTGCGTTCTGCCTGTTCAAAAGTTCAAAACCATCAGCGGCCTCCCAGGAGGGAGACTGGGCTTTCGACTCCCTCAGTAAGTTACAGTCTCAGAAACCCACAAGGGGTGGGTTACTAGAAGTCCGCATTGACTCGACGTCCCTGAGCATGGCTTGGTTTGGGCTTCGGATAAGGTTGGTGCAACCTGTTCTCCTTCATCGAGCTTTCCCTTCCAATGCCACTCTCACCAGCTATGACTCCTGTAGGAGAATCTGCGGCGATGGCGACTTCTTTGCCTAATTATACAGTTCTTAAGTACTTGGGTGGCCTACAGGGTTGGACATTGGTCTGCAAAGCCCCAAATCAGTTATTAACTGACTTTCTGCTCCCATTAGCAATTATCCATTCAGAAACCCACCAGCGCCAGTCAACTCCAAACCTTGAGTTTAATGAGTCAGAATCTACCCAATGGCATTGGGTTTGGGCAGTAATTTACATATTCCCTAAGGGTGAGTCAGTCATCCTCCACTGCTGGAGGGGACTCTGAACTTAAACTCTGCCTCCCTTTTTATGGGGGGGGGGGGGTTGTTTTGTTTTGTTTTTGTTTTGGGGGGGCATCACTGCCTCTGGTGGTCGTTAGCGTTACCCAGCGCTGCTCCTGAGAGCCGCCGCTGGATTTGAACCGCCAAGCCTGCGGGCCGCAGTCCCGCACTCAACCACTTACGCCACGGGGGCTCAGCCAAGGCTTCCTTTTGTTAAGAAGCTAGAGCTACATTCTGAGGTTTGCCAAAATGGCGCCTTACTTGTGCCTTCTTTTGCCCATGTTCCTGCTAGTTTCTCCTAGAAACAATTTGTTCATTAATAGCTCGCTCCCAGAACTTTCTGCTTCTGGAGAAACCTAGCAGAATGCAAGAAATAATAGAAATCTCTAATTTTTTTTTGAATTGTTGTTGCTGTTGTTACCTATCAGAAGGAAGCAAATGGTATCTACTGCTGGAATGAATGTAAGTGTTGAGATAAGGCAGTATGTGCCTAGCGTCTCAAACAATATGAATAGCCACAGGAAGGTGTCGTTATCAGATTCTTTTTGTGCAAAATAGAATAGTCAATGTGCAGGAGGTTTAGAAGACAGTGAGCCGTTTTCTTTAAAGTCTAAACTCAAAACCAAACAAACTCACTGACATGAGTTGCTCTGCCTCAGAGCAACCGAGATTGTCCAGGTAGACTAGAGAAACAGACTCACAGACATGCATATGGATATAAGAGAAAGGTTTATATACAAGAGGAATGGAACTTCCCCACCCTGTCCAGTCCAAGGTCATAAGTCCAACATTAGCCCATATGTCTGATACCAGTCTATAAAGTCTCCTTCCGACGCATGAAGCATGTGCATCCTGGTACTGGCAGGGGTCTCCCCATGGGTCCTTGCTTCCATGGCTCAGGGTCCATTAATAGCATCCAGTGGTGGTAGAAGCAACTCAGCGCTGGCAGGAGTCTCCACATGACTTTTCCAGCTTCAGAGATCTGGTTCCATCAGAGTAAGGCCACGTGGCTCCCCCTCCAGCTCCTCCAGTTCCTTGGACGCTGTCATCTTGTCTTGTCAGTAGTTTGTCACCTCGGAGCCTGACTCCAAGAGTGAGTCAAGTCTCTCTTCTCCATTTGGGACATACCTCGAGACATCCCAGAATTCTCAGTTGAAAGCCATACCCACACAGGGGCTTCTTCGGCTACTCATTGGCTATCTCCAGATTCACAGGCAAGAATCCACCCCTACATCCCAATCATGAAATTGATATCACAAATACATGACCGCCACAGCAACCTGATAGGACAAAGCAGAACAAATCTGTGGATTTCAGAGGCTGTAAGTCTTCCTGGAGGCAGCAAATCTCTTCATTTTCCCATGGAATGGCTGGTGGGCTCCAACTGCTGTTCTGGCCAGAATTCTCAGGAGAATTCTGTAATATTGGAAGCCCAATAGGCAACCCACGATGCCACCCGGGCTCTGGAAAACCCTATTTCTCACTAATGAGCCTAAGAATGCTGACAGTCCTTGGAAGATCACAATGATAATGCCTAGAAACTGAAGCTACTTCAAAGTGCTCATTGTGGCCTGACCGTTTTTTCCTACAGTGGTAGCTTGTCCTGGAAGCTATGTCAACAGTACTTCATGGTGGACAGGTTTAATTGGAGCTTCTAGGTTAAGACAGAGTAGGAAGAAAAACTTGAAGATATACTTGTGAAAGGTAGATTATGAAAACCTGATAGGTCACCAACCACAGAGATTTTTTGGATATAGAGGCAGAAAATGAGTCCCCTAGATTGAAAGGCACTAAACACAAACAAAGCCCATAAAAACAAACTCACTATCATCCAGGAGATTCCAACTCATCATGACTCTCTAGGATGGGATAGAACTGCCCCTGTAGGCTTCCTGAGACTCTACCTCTTTACCGGAGGAGAACCCCTCCTCTTTCACCCCAGAACTGCTGGAAGTTTCTACCTGCTGTCCTTGCAGCCCAACTTGTAGCACCCTATGCCAGTGGGGCTCCTTCTAAACATACACAGTGGTTGCAGAAACAATCTCAAACCTCTCACTATAAAGATAGTGCGGGATGAGGCCATGTTGCATGCGATTCAGATTTGGAGATCCTTTGACTGCCACTGAGTACAGAAGTGGTGGCGGCCTTGGCATAATAACTATAAGCTGCTCACCAGCCTTCCTGGCTTTCCTTTCTGGAGGCCTCTCTTGGCAGAGATCCAGAAAGCCCACGATCAAAGACCCCCATTCAGATCGGCCTTATTCTGCCATCCTCTCCGGAGCAGCAAGATGAGAGGGATGTTTCCATTGTTAAATTAAATGAGTCGAGATCAGAAAAATGAATTTTAAAAGCTCTCAAAAAGATTCTATGTGGCATACATCTGCATGCCAAAAATAAAAACTATTGAAAAATGTAAGCTCGCAGCGTGGGTGGGTTGTTTGGTTGGTTAGATCATCAGACTGCACATTTGAGAGGAGTAATGTTAGACAACGAATTCGGCAGTGAGATGGATAGTCAAGGGTGAGACTCACCCAGCTGCAGAGCTCAATCAGCATCACAGACACAGCTGAAGGGAACTGGGCCATCATTTTAATTAATTGGCAATTTTGAGCCTCTTATGCTAGAAGCCACCTTAATGATACAAAAAAGAAATGATGGGGGGCAGGCAGTATAATTTGAACATGCAGCCTAAAACAACTGCCAGATTACTCACTCAGCTCACAAGCAATAGCCCTTTCTTCCACTCTTATATGTGAAATTATTTAGAGTTATAAAAATGTAAATAAGTGGAAGTCCTCATGAAATTTTGAGTTTGTTAAGAGCTTCTCAGCTTGGGTGGGGGGGTCATATTTAAACTGGACTATAATGTTTCACCTCATGTGAAACTGCAAATAACCTATTTGTGTGCTATACTCTCTGCTGTGGGGGCAAACCAAGCACAGTCTTTTACTTTTCTTTATAAAATCCTTTTATACAGTATGAAGCATCCCCTGGTGACGTAAACACTTAAGTTCTTGACTACAAACTTAAAGATCGATGGTTCAAACCTAACTAGAATTACTTCAAGAGACAAGCCTGACAATCTCAGAGGTCACATCCTGGACCACCCTCAGGAACAGTTATAGTCTGCATCTGTGGTTCACCAAGAGTCAGAATTGACCCAGTGGAAATGAGCAGAAAGAACATCTTGTGCTTAGATATTGCAACAGTATCAAATTTCTATAAAGGTTGCTATATATGTAATCTCAATTTCTGTACTTATGGACATCTAATAATAGTTTCCGAACTGTTACTGGGGGAGTGAGTCACACTTTGAATAGTGTTACGTTAAAGGATCTGAGAAGTTCTATGAAGGTTCTTGTGTGGTCATCCAGCCTAATATTTACCAAATGCATTAGAGAAGTAATTCCTACTAATATGGTGTAGGACTGGTTTTCTTCTAAACTTACCTCAGTGGTTCTCAACCTATGGGTCACGACCCCTTTGGGAGTCAAATGTCTCTTTCACAGGGGTCACCTAAGACCACAGGAAAACACATAAATCAACCTTCCCATTGATGTTGACTTTTAACTATACTGCTGAAAAATGTAGCTACATAGTTTACTGTTGTTATTAAGACTGGTACCAATGCTACACCACGCTTCATGGCATAATTTCATTTCTTTGTAATTATAAATGCATATTCCACAATATATAATTACACATTGTTTTTGTGATTAATTACTATGCTTTAACTATGTTCAGTTTGTAGCAATGAAAATACATCCACCCTGTAATCGTCTCAGAGCACCGAAGTAGACCCATCGTGGCCTAGGTAGCCCACGCATGGCCCCCCCAGCTTTGCCCCTGCCCTCAGTAGGGTGGAACCAGTGCAGTCTTCCCAGGGGCAAGTGGCTTCTGTGACACCCTGGGAGGGTTCGGGAGGCCAGGCCTACTTTGGTGTAGAAAAGAACGAACCTCACCCGCAAATAAACCACTGGATCTGCTCCTCCCCCCCCCAAAAAAGGAAATACATCTTACATATCAGATAGTTACATGATGATTCATAGCAGTAGCAAAATGACAGTTATGATATAGCAAAAAAAAATAATTTTATAGTTGGGGTCACCACAACATGAGACACTGTATTAAAGAGTCACAGCATTAGGAAGGTTGAGAACCACTGACTTACCTCCTTGTGAATTGCTCTTAATTATCAAAATGGAAAGCGACAGAAACCGGGTGGGGCTGGGGATGGCAAGAGATTTGCTAAGATGGAGTGTGGTGGAGTGCAATTCTTTACTATGGCGTTTCTACCCATATCTCTGTAACTCTCACCAACTTATTGACTGGACGCGTATAACACTAAGAAGGGGATAGTCAGGTGTTTGTTTTCTCATGCTTGGGCTGTATAAGGTTGAACTCTCTTGGAAGCAGGAGCGAGAGCAATAGCCCAGAACCACTGAGGGAGCACTTGCTCAAAAGTGGCAAAGGCTGAAGCTAGAGGCATAGAGACAGAGACTATGAGACAGCGGGAGGGACATTTGCTGTGCAGAGAGAGTAATACTGCGAGACAGCGGGACTGATGGGCTTTCAGGTCAAGGGAGGCAGGAGTCACGGGAGCACAGGGCGGAGAGGCTGCGGACTAGAGAATGACTGGGTTCTTGGCTCAGAAGAGGGGTTTCTGTGGACCACATAACTGCATCCTTGCCCTGATTGTGGCAATTTATTGACTTTCCTCATAAAGCTCCTTCAGCATGAGCATTGTTTTTCAGTTCTACCGGAAGAACGGTTGGTGTCAGCGTAGGTAGAAAAGGATGATACACAGAGGCATATCTGACCCTGCCCTGTGGCACTTGGGAAGATATCATTCTCATGACAGTTATTCCAACAAAACTAGGCTAGGGGCTAGAGAAATGTAAAAGAAAACTGGACTCAAAAACCATCTGCTAAAGTTCGTAGATATTATGGAGAGGCAGGTTGATTGAAAACAAACTGCACTTTCTAGTCCACTGGCAGTGCTGAGATGTGAATGGGGCAGGCTAACAGCGAATGAAGATGCATTTGTATTAGGATGTTAGGTAAGCATATCAAAAGTACCAGAGACTGCTGGGAGAACCTGCAAATCTGTCTTAGAAGTACAGTTGGTGTTCCTTCAGAGTGATGAGAGCAAGACTTTGTCTCATGTGCTCTGGGCATGTTAGTAAGAAAGACAAGTTCCTGAAAAGGGACATCATGCTTGATAAAGTAGAGGGTCAGTTCAAAAGAAGAAGGAAAACCCTCATAGAGAAAGATTGATGAAATAGTTGAGACAGTAGGATCAAACACAACAGCAATTGTGAGGCTAGCATGGCACCAGACGGTGTTCATTCAGTTGCCTACAGGGTTGCAGTGAGTTGAGGAGGATTTGATGACGTCTAATAAAAATAACAACAGTAGTATACATTGTCTCAAACTTCAGCAGTGATATCTAAAGCAAAATGCAGAAATGGACAGTATCATAAAGTGCCAAAATAATTAAAAGCACAATGACTCTGTGCAACTAGCTATCTATCTAACATCAGTTGAGTGACATTAAAAAGAAAGGTTTATTAAATGTAAACACTGAAACTTAGCATCATAGAACATTGTTAAATGTCAGTGTTTTCTATCTTAAATTCAAGCTTAAGAATGAGAACTTTTTGTATCACTTTCTAGGCAGGCCGAACACAGCTTTTCACGTTATCATGCAGATGCAGAACAACTGGAGATATGGAAACACACCTCTTGATTCCCTAACCTGGAATGGAACCTGAGAGTCTGCCTTTCAAACAAGTTCCCTGAGTGATGCTGCTACTGTTGCTTCAGAGATGACACTTAAAATTCCCAAGGAGTCCAGGCCAAGACCGAGCTGACAATACAAATGCAGAAATTCTAAATGCAAAATTAAAATAGAAATTAACTTTACTGTCAGATGCTTATTATAGCTGTGCTGTGCCTGTCAGATGTTGATGTATTTTTCTCACATAGATTAGCTCACTTTATTAATTTCTTAGGATGATAGTCACTGCAAGGTGATCACTTGAAACATGAAGGAAAAGGGAGGAAATACATGGATAAAAGGAGTTTAAATGAGATGTAAAATCCCATGGGAGGCTCCAGTGAAGATTCACAATCTGCTTTTAGTAGGCGATGGTACCAGTGGGAGGTCCCAATCACTAAGTTTTGTTAAAGGAAAGAGAACCTTCCATGAGGACACATTTTTAGCATTGCATGGACTTTTGTTCCTTCTGAGTTTTTCAAGTATCTGCTAATTTTATACCTACTGTAGGCTGAGAAATATGAGTAAGATTTCCCTTTAATAGCAATGATATCTAAAACCAGTTATGCCCATTTTAAACAGTCTTCCTTCTGCATTGTGTTTTGATATTTCAAGAAACTTAATTCTCTAAGGATGTTTTCCAGTGACATCAGCTTCATTTTCACATGTTGGTACCTTCTTAATTTCAAAAGCACAAGTGAATTTCTAAGACAGAGAGAGCACCCTTGCTTCATTAGTATTCAGAAGGCAATGACAAAAAGAGAAAGAGTTCTCTTTGGTTTCAGATATATCTTTGCTATTTGGATAAACAAAAGCAAGTATTTAAATAAGAAATTTTGAAGTTCTGGGGGTTTCTAAAATAGCAATGAAGAAAACATAAGCTCTGTCTTTTGATTTCATATCATAGAATCCTACTGTGTTTATCTGGCCATTTTAACCCAGAGGTCCACTTTAAAATTAATAAAGGAGAAATAAAATTAATTGCTCAGTCTGAGTCTTAAGTTGCTTCAGGATGTTATACAAAAAGCAAGTTCTCATTTTACTTTTAAAATATGGTTATACCTTTAACAATATTTTCTTGCAGAGGCACTATTTTTTTCAGAAGATTTATAGATTAACTTGCTATTATATTATTAGCCAGCCCTGGCTTCCTCCATGGATTAAAGAATTATAATGTTAATGGGAAATGCATAGCTCAGGAATTAGAAAACTTCCTTTTTCTTCCCAATGAATGCATATATATGTGACTCTTTCAATATCATGACCCAAAGAATTCATTAGACTTCCTTTAACCTAGCGAATCCTTTGTATTAATTTTATCCCTCTAGAAAAAAGATCAGCAGACTAACAAATTTTAAATGTCTCCAATATCCAAGATGTTTCCACTTCAATCATTCTTAAAAGATCAGTATTCTAAATCTTCACATTAAAATTAGAGGTACTAGGCAGCTTCTACAAATATTCATAATATAAAATAACTATAAAAACCTCCCTTATCTAATGCCACTTATTGTGATAATTCATTACAGTTTCCTCACATAAAACTTCATAATTGATTAGGGATTCAAGATATGAAAAAGAAAATTCTAAGATCACGCCAACAGTACTTGGGAACTGCTTATGGAAAGGTCAGTAGTTTAACCCACCAGCCACTCCATGAAAGAAAGTTCTGGCAATCTAGTTCTATAAAGGTTACTGCTTTAGAAAACAAGGAAGTAGTTCTACATTGTCCTCTCGGGTCCCAATAAATTGAGTTTGACTTGATGGCAGTGGGTGAGTGGGTTAAGAGTAGAAGACTGCCAATGGACCTGTGAATTTTGAATTCACTGAAGAAGTCATTCTTCGCACACAGACTCCTGAATTTTAAGCTGTTTCTTAACTCCATTGGGGGAAATGAAAGAGACACTAATCCCTGCTTCTGCTGGAATAGTTCTTGACTACTTGTTTCGGATTGGAATACCCATTCATCATAAACATATCATGTTGGAGCAACTCAACATATAAGAATTGATTTAGTAGAGGTATTGGTATATATGGAAGAATTTTGCAGGAAACAATTTTATCTAAGGTAGGATAGTCACCCAACTGCTGTGAAAATTAATGGCATACTAAGAGAGGGAAACACACAACAAAAACAAAATAGAAAAGCAAACTAGGGAATGTGAATTCGTTAGTAAAGTCACACCTGAAACTACACGAGTCAGTGAAACTATAGCCAAAGAGCCAACTTACATATATTTCTGTATCCCTACCCTCATTGGCAATCACTATTTTAATTTCTCAATTTGTAAACAGAAAAGATCTTTAGAAGAACAAAAACAGTGAACCTGTACTTGTTTTTCTAGTGGTTGTAATTTTATGACGAGATTTAGAAGATTGCTATAATTCAGTCTTGAGGTCTCATAGGCTTTTGTCCAATGTAATAGGAAAGTTGTATAGCAATGATTAATTTTTTTATTAATTTTTTCAAAAAAAAGGTTTTACTAGAATATGTGTAAGTATGAGGAGTATGGTGGTTATGTGCTTATGTTAATCTCATGATTGAGATGTAGGGGTTGAGTCTAGTCTTTTAATCTGAAGATAGCCATTGAGGAGACAATGAGGTCTCCATGTGGGCATGGCTTTCTCCTGAGACTTCTGGGAAATCTTGCAATATTTCCTTCATGGAGATGAGAAGCTATCTCCCCAAATGTTGGAAGTTACTCTCAGAGACAATGAACTACGGGCAAGACAAGATGGCAGTGGCCCAGGTGCTAGAGGAGCTGAAGGAGAAGCCACATGGCCTTACCATGATGGAACCAGACCTCTGAAGCTGGAGAGGCCAGGTGGAGATCCCTGCCAGAGCTGAGTTGCCTCTACCACCACTGGATGTTGCTGATGAAACCTGAGCCCTGGAAGTGAGGAGCCATGAGGAGACCCCTGACAGCACCTGGACTCTGTACCCACTGGCCTATGACTTCATGAGTCAGAAGGAGACTTTATAGACTGATATCGGGCATATGGGCTAATATCAGATATATGACTTTGAACTGGACTGGGTTAGGATGCTTTCTTAGTGTCCTATTCCTCTTGTATATAAACCTTACCCTTATATCCATATGTGTGTCTATGAATTGTTTCTCTAGTCTCCCCGGACAAACACAAGGAGTTAAGGTTTCCATAATGTGTTATTTACTGCCCCTACAGATGGAGTAGGATTAATATCAACACCTTAGATTACATTTCTTTTTCTTTGGTGATTGTGTTTTTTAATTATTAATCCTTTTAATTATTAATCCTTACAAATAATATAGGTATCCATAGTTCAGTTAGATAAAGCATAATTTTACAATTGCTTCCAGTAGTTTCAAATCACATTTTTTCTTTCTTTTTATTAAAGGATCATTTTACTGGAAACTCTTTCAGCTCTTCTTACAATCCATACATCAGTCATATTAGGCATATTTGTACCTATGCTGCCATCATTCTTTTCTAGACATTTACATTCTATTGAGCCCTTGGTATCAGCTCCTCTTTTTTCCCTCTGCCCCCCATAACCCCTTGATAAATTATAAATTATTATTACTTTCATATCTCACACTGACTGCTGTCTCCCTTCCTCAATGGTTACTCTTGCTCTTCCCGCTGGAGGCAGGGTGGTATGTGGTTATATGTCCATCTTTGAGATGGTAGAGGGTGTGTTCTTCTCGAACTCTTTGATATCAGCTCTCCTTTAATGTGATTGTATGTGTTTTTAAAATATTTTGACTCTCTTCATCTGTATATGTCACTTTATGTTATACTTCATTAAACTACATCTTTTCCTTATTCTGGGTTACTAGGGTTGCCTTTAATTTATGTGAGAGGCAGCCCTTCAAACCCTAGTTATGGTGTCATGATACAACAATAGTCTTATGCAGTCCTGCATCAAACAACACCACCATAAAACCCCAAATTGGAACATGATTAGGATAAAAAAGATGAAAACAGTAATACATCCTAAGTGTCACCAATACTCTATAGAAGATATTGGGAAGCACCTGGCACTTATAAATTCATTTAACCCTTATTTCAACACCATGAAGTATATGCTATTATATTCGCTTGTTCTAGATGATGGCATGTGAATTGTGAAATGAAGATTGAATCAAGATTGTATTTCAGTCTCTAAACTCTTATCCACATGGCAGAAAGCAAATGCACCAGTATGCTTACCTATAAAGCTCTATAAAGGTGAGCTTGTGACCCCTTCTTATATTCTTTTTCTAGCAGAGAACAGTATATCATCACGTTAAAGAGGGCTCATAGGGAAGATGGCTTAATCCAGATCATACTATTGTATGACCTGAACTAGTTACTAAGCATCTTCTTTGGTCTTCCATACACTTTGTTCATATTTGGTATGTAGATGGGAAGATTGAAAGTACCAGGGTACTCTTGGTCAAGACACTTAGCCCTCAAAGTGACACCATCTCTTTTTAACACATTATAAAATCTTTCACAGCAGGTTTTTCCAACACACTACATTGTTTTATTCTTTGACTGATGATTCCATGGACACTGACTGTATATACAGGTATATACAGGTAAAATGAAAACTGTGACCATTTCAATTTGTCAAGCTACCTTAGATGGCCTGTTAGTCTAGGTGAAATAATTTATGTTTTCTTTCTGTTAATGCATAGTCCATCAAGAAAACTATACTATTTGATCCACATTAGTATGTATGGTAGTTTAAGAATTTGATGTCAACATGATAAATAAGTGTACAGTTGAATCTAGTCTGTCCATCAGGATACAGTCTGATAATGCTTCGTTGGGGGAATGGCCTTCTCATGAGGATTCTGGGAGCTTCCTTTTGCTCTTTTTCCCTGGAGGCAGGACACACTCCCTCTCTCTCTCTGCTTTGATTTCCTGCTGTTGAGATACTCAAAAAGCTGGAGAAGCCACATGGAGACTTATATGCACTAATATGCTTCGACCACCATTGAACCCACAAGATTTTCACCCACTGGCCTGTGATCTTCCTGTATTAGACATTGCATGAGCTGTGTGAGTGTCAAGAGAGACTTGTGGGTTAGTATCAGACTTATTGGTTAATATCAAACTTATGAATTTGATCTGGACTAGGCTGGGATTTTTTATTGATATACAATTGCTCTTTGATATAAAACTCTTTCTTACACATATCTGAGTGTCCCTAGATTTGCTTCTCTAGTCAACACTGCCTAACACAGTAAGCATTCCAAAGTCCTTTTTAACTTCTTCAGCAAGCAAAGTTCTGTAATTTCAATATAGCTGTTGGTTTGTGGGTCTTCTTCTAATCCTGGTGCATTTTTAAAATTTTCTTGATTAGAAACTTGTTGATGATATTCTGTATTTCATCTTTTGTTATGCCTCTGTTGAGTTTTTCTACTGCTGTTTGAGTTATTTTGAGTTTATGCTGTATTTCTAGGTATTTGCCCATTTCTTCTTGGTTTTCACACTTGTTGGAGTGCACTTTCTCCTAGTGCTGTGCTATCATTCTTTTTATTTCATTTGAATTTTTGGAGTGCCAATCTGTTCATCTCTAATTCTAGATATTTGCATTTCTCTTCCCTTTGTTAAGTTTGCCAAGAGTTTCTCAACCTTGCTGATACTTTTAAAGAACCAATTTCCTTTTTTGGAAAAAAAAACACCTAATTAGAAGTTAATGCAGAATCACATCACTCCATAGTTCAATCACATCAAGTAGGATTGTGCAATCACTTACAGTCAGTTTCCAAACATTCTTTTCCTGCCTGAACTCCATTTTATCAGCTCCCTTTTATCACCCCCCCACCACCACCACCACTGTACCCACTAGAAACTCTTATTCCACTTGCTGTCCATATACATTCATCAATCCTCGGGTTCATATACCGAAAAACATATAGCAAAAATTCAAGAGGGTCACCTCTATGGACCAAATGCATCTGTGTTATACCCCAATATGAACAAGCAAAAATACAAAAAATGTTGGAATCCAGATCAAGCCAAATGTGCATCACAGGGAAGATCAACAGATAAGATTTTACTGTTCAAGTCAGGTTTAACATTTGGATCTTCTATTGTAATCTCTCCACTGCAACATGTTTTGTAATTAAGTCACAACAGCCTTCTGTACAATGGATATGAACAATATAGTCTCTGATAGCATTGCCTCCTTTAGTTTCAGACTATATGATTTATAATCCTTCAGTTCCTGATGTTAGTGTGCTTCTTCCATGTGTGCTTAGTTGACATCTCACTTAGATGGTTGCTTGTTTGGAAATAAACCTGTAGGACTGAAGAAGGTATTTTATCTGATAGGTTGGCACTATCTGGTTTCTTCACCACACTTTGGTATAGCACCAAAATCTTCCGTGTTCCCTTCCTTAGGTCAAGACCTGAGCAGGACCAGGATGTAAGAACTAATTGTTCTTAAATTGGACCTAGGATATAGTGTAGGTCCCCAACCCATTCTTGCATCTATGGTATCTTTTGTGTTGTTACTTGTTTGTTTTATTTCTTGAACTGATTTTGGCTGTCTTTCAAAACCTCCTTGTTAATTTATGATAGTCATCAATCGTTGCCCTGGAGCTTAAAGATCTTCCATTAAAATTGTCTTTGAAAAAAAAATTGTCTTTGATTGTACTAATTTTTAAAGCACTATTGTGAGAGGGATGTTAGGTCACTCTAGCTTAACTCCATATTGCAGTAGCTGAATTATTCACTTGCTCATAATCAATACTTTTATAGCTAGATGCTATTGAAGTGGGTTGTCATGGAACTTTTATAATAACATTCATTGAAAATATCAGTCACAGATTTGCCAGAATTATCTATATCTTAATACACCATATAAGGTGCTGTTGTAGAGAGACCACAATTGTCGAGCAGCCAACAGTACAACATTCTTGGTTCAACAAGCTTCCGCTTCCTTAGACATCATGAATTTTTCAGTCATAAGTCCTCAGGTTAGAAAGGTGTCTGAGGTCGAGTCCAGTTTGCAGTGGATTTTCCCCATCGAATCTCACTGGTGCATCCTCCAAAGTATACCATACACCCTGAAGATCCAGGATTGAATATCCCAGCACTTCATGACACCTGGCCTGGTTCCCCAGGATGTGCCCAATGTGACTCACTGGGTGTATCCCATCGGGCATTCCTGCCCTGTGGTCCCCAAAAGCATTTCAGTCATTCTTCTCCCTACCTGGAGATCAGATCTCCCACTTTTCCTACCAACAATCATGCATTTGTGCACCCCCAGACATATTTCTTCCTTTCCCCTTCTCCTGACTTGACTTTCCCATTAGAATTCCCCATGCTTCTGATAGGATTGTCTCCCGGTCTGGGCAGGGTGGGGATGGCTCTTCACAGCTTTGCATGGGATTCTTCCCATCCCTTAACAATTTGATTCCAGTTGATGGGAGGCACCCTCGGCAAAATGACCTTCAAGATACATACCTACAGAGTATATACTGAGAAGTTGAGATGGAGCCGCAAAGAGGAGACAGAGCTCGTTTAGGGATAAAAGGTAAATATATAGGTTTTATTGGAGGTAGTGAAGGACTTTGGTGAAGGGAAGGTACAGCAGAGAAAGAGACAGGAACATCTTTAATTCCTGGGTGGTCCCGAGGCCTGGGAGTTAGGCCAGGGAAGCTGCACCTGTCAATGAGGCACTAGAACATATGCAGGCCTTGAGCCCAGGACATATGTACTGATAAGGGGATAAGGCTTTCTGATGTTGCAGTGGCAGGGTTTGAGTCAGGATATGGTCTGTGAGAACATCTTGTCTTCCGCAGATCTGCCTCCTGGAACACTGAGGGATAGGCTGTACAGACTCGGCCCTGAGAGATAAGTTCTGTGAAGGGGCTCTGCCCCTCAGGGAGATAAACTCTGTGAAATGCCAGAGGAAGGGTTTATAAAGTTCAGCAGGTTGTAGTGAGGCTGACACAAAAGGGGTGCAAGGGGCTGTCTGGTCCAGGGGGCTGCCCGGTACAGGGAACTGCCCAGTCCAGGGGGCTGCCTGGTTCAACCCTGGCCCATACACCCCAAACTCTTAGCAATAGTGAAAATGGGCATTGCATTCATCGTTAACTACTTCCTGCTGGTCCAGGACAAAATGGGGAGGATTAAGAGTTGGGAAATTCAGGACCCAGCAGACTACAGGGGTGAAGCATGAGCTGGTATGGATGAAGTTAAGATATTTCTTGTTTCTGAAAAAAAAAACCTTAAATACACAAGGACTTAAAAGTAACAGTACACAAATCATTAGTAGAGGCTCAATGAGAGGCATAATCCAGGACATGGCAGAATTTTGAAACCACGAGGAAGGGCTGGTGGTACCTTACTGATTTTAAATTTTTATTGGCCATGGTGCCAAGTACTTTAGTGCTTTGTTCAATTATACCTGATTTATTAATATAGTAACAAAATTTTTATTTAAGAGCAAGCATGATTTTCCCTATGCTATTAGCAAGCCAGGGGGGTCAGTGATTTATACACTCCCCTTGGGTGGATTAGGACCCCATTCCCTCTCTATATATCACCATCTGACTCTCCTGCCTCTGGTGTCCCACCATAATTGGCTACCATATGTAGCCCTGGATTTGGTCTGGCCCCTCCCATACTACCTGGGCCTTTCCCCGGGATTTTCTGTATATTGTAGATTTTTCCCAATGCCCATTTTACATTTTTTGTTGCTATTAAGATTACGTCAGCAGACTCATGTTGTACATGTCCTTTTGCACTTGGCTAACTTCACTTAGCATAATTTCCTCCAGTTCTTCCCATGCCATGATGTGCTTCATGTGTTCATCACTACTTTTCAGCAATGCATAGTACTCCATTGTATGTATGTACCACTGCTGTTTAATCCATCCATCAGCTGATGAAAATGTAGATGGCTTCCAACTCCTTGCAATTGTGACCTGTGCTGTGATAGAACATTGGAGCACAGATGTCTGGTCGTGGATTGTTGCTTGCCTCTTCTGTGTTTATGCCCAGTAGGGGGATTGCTGGGTCATATGGTAGCTCAATTCCTATCTGTTTTAGATATCTCCAAATTGATTTCCATAGTGGCTTTACATACCTACAAGTTCCCAGGAGTGGTAAGAGTCCTTATCTCCCCACAGCCTCTCCAACACTTGTAGCTTTCTAATTTTTTTTTAATTGGGCTATCATTGAGGGTGTTAGATGGTACCACATTGTTGTCTTGATTTGCATTTCTCTTATGGCTAATGATCAGGAGCATTTTCTCATATATGTTTTTTGGCCATTTTTGCCTTTGTGAAACTTCTTTTCAGATCCTTTGCCCACCTCCTCAGGGGTCAGTCGGTTTTGGTCTTTTTGGAAGCTATCAGGGTATTGTAGATATCAGTAATAAATAATTTAGAAAAATTCTTCTAGCAATATTGATTATTACATCAATAATGCCTGGGTCAATAAAGAACTTTAAACTTTTAGAAGTGTGGTGAATATTTTGCCCCATTATGCTTTAGTCTGAAATAAATTAAATACTTAAAATTTAAGTTTCCAACTTGCAGAATGGGGAAAAACAAGAAAGACCACAAGGTTATGCACCACCATCCTTCAATTATTCCTGTGCCCGAGACCACTTATGTAGCCTCTGTGTCAATCTGTCTCACCCAGGGTCTAATTCTTTTATGCCACCCCTCCACTTTACCGAACATGATATCCTTCTCCGAAGACTGGCCCCACCTGCCAATAAATCCCAAGTATGTAAGAGGAAGGGAGCCATGACATCTTTACTTCTTTGGACACTCTGGCCCAACTTCTTCCAATACAGATCCTTTGGTCTATGTGGCAGTCCGTAGTATCTTCATATTCTTCTCCAGCTCCGCAATTCAAATTCATAGTTACTTCTACTGTCTTCCTTGGTCAGTGTCCAGCTTTCACATGCATATGAGGCCATGGAGAATACTGCAGCTTGGGGCAGTCCCCAAAGAAACATCTTTGCTCTTCAATAGTCTAAAGAGGTTTTGTGCACCAGATTTACCTAATGCAATGTGTCTTTTGATTTCTTGACTGCTGCTTCTATGAACATTGATTGTGGATCAAAATAAGGCAAAATTCTTGATAACTCCTACCTTTCCTTCATTTATCATAGTTAACCTACTGGTCCAGTTGCAAGAAATTTGGTCATCCTTCCACTGAGTTACTGTCAGTACAGAAGTTCTTTTGAAAACATTCTTTGAAAAGAATTGAAAAGGTAAAAGAGTAACCAGATACTTACGGACTAGTTTAGATGTTCCTCATTTCACTAGAAACTGAACCACTTAATATAAGGGTCAAAAGTGTCAGTGGTTTGGAAACATGTCCACTTGAACTTGGCTAAAATTTGGGATTAGCCTTGACCTCAAAAAAAAAAAATGTTTCCCTAAGACACCATACACACATTTTTTGGTACCATTCTAATGACACCAGGGCCAATGTACTTCTGAGATAACATTCTGCCAGCATCCATTTATCACAAAATCATGTATAAATGAAACCATGTGTATCTGAACTGAACTCTAAGTAGTGATATTTTTATATTTATCCTAGTACTTTAGAAAATAGAGGGAGAAGCAGAAGTCTTAAGTCTGTGGCACACGGTGTTTTCAGACAGTTTGGAGGAATGAAAACCTAGAGATTCTAAATCATGAATTGAACATGTAAAATTCCAGTAAAATAGAGAAATGGAATATGCATCACTCTTAACCTTGAGCACAGTGACTTTGAGACACTGTATATTAGTTTTGCCAATAAGACTGTGGACTTTATGATTTGTTATTGGACTTCTGGTCAGAACTGCAATGAGGTCATTTTGCCTTGAAAAGGGTTTATTTGCTAAGAACTATCTTTCAGTAGTCAAGAGAATCAACTGATAGATGTCAGTACAAGTAGCTGCTACATGAACCATTTTATCAGGGGCTCTGTTACTCGATCGAGCCTTAAATCCATGCTTTTAATCAATGGTGTGTTCTCTGAATGATCTCCAATGCTGTAGACAATCTTCCCAAGGACTGTACAAACATAGAGGTGTGGTTGTCAATCTCAGGTTCAAACTGTTCAGAGCATTATAAACATTCATTTCACAACTAGATTGTATAAGGATATTGGCTGTGATGAGACGTCGGCCTCTCTTCTCCCCCCTCCCCAAATATGAAATTGATTGAATCCCTCTTCCATTCAACAGGCCCCTCTTGAAATTGCGTTGTGGTGGTGGTAGTGGGGGATATGTTCCTTCATTGTACTGGGGCATTTTGTACTGCACTCATGATATTAAATGTGCCTTGAAATAAAAAAAAAAGAAAGAAAATGACCTTGGTCATAAAGTTTCTACTGATGAAGCTTGTACCAAAATAAATAAATAGAGTATTGGGAATGTGACACAAGCTAATAGCATTAAAATCGGGGGCTGAAAGCAATCTTCAAAATGTCCACTGAGGTTCAAAACACTACAAGATCTGGTTCTTTTGAGTCTATCTATAGAATGTTTAGAACTTACCGAACACATGTTAGAACATCTTGAAAAGTGAAACTAACAGTACAGAAAAACTGACAGGATTTTTCTCAAATGAGATTAACTATTTCAAATAAGCTCGGACAAACCATAGAAGAGAGTGAAAGAAGGGGATGACTACAGTCAAACTGAAGGACAAGAAATGAAAACCCAGGCTGAGCCCCGGTGGCGTAATGGTTATGCACGGGACTGCGGCCCACTGGGATGGAGGTTCAATTCCAGCTCACAGGAGCAAAGGCTGGGCCTCCTATTCCCACCATCAGAGGGCAATGATGCCTAAAAAACTTAAAAAAAAAAAAAGAAAACCCTGTTCTAATTGTATAGTGTGCTCCTTCGGCATTTTAACACATTATCAACATGCAGTCGGTTCTCAGACTGGCTTTACATGGAATACACTTGATCCTGCCTGATGTTTTGATGCATTAAAAAATAGTTTTCCTACTTCAAACCTTTAAATGTTAGGCTGAGGATGCCTGACTTAAGAGCACTTATTAGAGCATTCCGCGCCTATTTCATTACATTTAAACTACTTTGAAATCATTTGAGTGTCTCAGCTAGGTTTCTCTATCTTACTACCTTTCAAAGGCACACATAGGTCTTTCACAAAGGTAGTATCATTTTTTTCAAATGTTGTCTCTTAGCACTTTATTGGCCATGATGGCCACTTCAATTGAATGGTAGCATAAGGGGTAGAGAAGTCGTGAGTATACTAGAAAGTTTTTGATTACTTAATAATTGTATGATATGGTTTCTGTAGTGTTTTGTTTTTTAGACCATTCTCTTTGTCTTACATTCTTAGAATCTAAAAAGGTTTTTAGCCTAATGTGTAAAACTCTTCAGGAGTATTTATATTTTCTTTTTTGAAAACTGGTAGAAGAAAGGAGATAGCCTCTCATGGAGTGTTAATGCACAACTGGTCAAACACTCCAAGCTCTTCTATTGTCAGCTATTATAGCATTTAGCATCATCACTACCATTTCTTCACACCACTCAAGAAAGTAGGACATTTATACTTCTACCACCACGCTAAAGATTTTAAAGACCATATTCTCTCATAAAAGTTCTGGTTTCATTAGTAACATGGGGTTTGAAATTCTCTCTGATTTTTCAAAGACTTTCCCCAACTCCTTGTAATTTTTTGTTAAGGGTATCAAAAAGTCAGTGGCTTAGCAATGCTAATGGTCAAAGCCATTTTAAGAAGAAATTATCTGTAGATTTCTACATGTTGTCCAGAAAATTAAAGCTAGATATTACTGAGTATATAAATATACTAATGAGCTGAGCCCTGGTGGCACAGTGGTTGTGTGCAGGACTGTGGCCCTCAGGGTTGATGGTTCAAATCCAGCAGCAGCTCTCCAGAAGCAAGGCAGGGCTTCCTCCGCACACCAGGGCAGTGATATGAAAAGAAAAAATATTAATAAAAATAAATAAATAAATATACTACTGAACAGAATGAAAAATACCAACTCAATAGAAGACAAAACATAGGACTAACATACCATCTTAAAATATGACATATATGCATATAAAGATACTAAAATGAGAACATACAGAGTGGAAAAATATTTCACAATGATATATCAAATAAAGGGCTTATTCCAAAAATCTTCAAGAAACTACTCTTAACTTTGAAAAATACAAATAGCTCAATCAAAAGATGGGTACTTAAATACACAGTTTACTAAAGATAGCATCCAGGTTATCCAGCAAGCAATTATATCCAGAAATGTTTGTGTTCATTAGCAATAAGAGAAACACACATTAAGAAAACAATGATATGCTACCTCTGGCCAATACTGTTAGGAAATTTTTTTAAAGTCACACACAGAAAATGGTAACTGCTGGAGAAGATGTGGAGAGATTGAACACTCATGCATTGCTAGTGAGATTGTTGACTTCTACAAATACCTGGCAAACAGTTGGCGCTCCCATAAACAAATGCAAATCAAAATATCTTATGGTCCTGCACTCTCTCTACTTGATACATACCCTAAAGAAATACAGAACACAACAGGAACAGACATATCCACATTATTTTGATTGCAGCATCGCTATCATCGCAAAAAGACGAGACAAAAATCCCAGCTATAGAGAAATGGATAAACAAACTCTAGTATCTTCGTCCAATGGAACATTATGCATCTTTGAAAAACAGTGATGCGTCTGTTGGAGTCTGTAAGAGGAGTAGCAACGAGACTATCTGGAAAGAAAAAATTTTTTAGGGAAAATCCATACAGAAAAAGCACACCTCAAATAGTGTAATTAGAAGTCAATCCTACACTTCCTGCCAGTTTCTGTTGCTTTCATGGTCTCTCTCTCTCTCTCTCTCTCTCTCTCTCTCTCTTTTTCTCTCTCTCTCTCTTTCTCCCCCCCTTCCTCCCTCCCTCCCTCCCACTTCCCTCCAAACTTCCCTCGCTCTCTCCTCTCTCTCCTGCTCTCCCTCTCTCACCTTCTCCCTCTCGCTTACTACCTGGTGCACTACAAAGCAGAAGTCTTCTAGATGGCTTTCCTGTCTTAAGCCACGATTCTCTCCAAGCTATTTTCTAATTGGTCATGGGGAATCAGTTCTAAAACATGATATAATTTTGTCTTTGTCTATTGAAAATACTACTTTTTAAATATCCAGCATCCTTCTCTTGAAACTCCAGGACCCTCACAAGTTGATTTTTTAATCTCTCAAGTCTTCTCTCAGTATCCTTTGCTACAGGATATCTACTAATTTCGCATATCTACTAATTTTTTCTTATATAGGATCCAGGAATGATCCTGTCTTGGAACTCTGCATACCTTATCTCCCTGCCGAACTCCTCTTCTCCACACACTGTATCAATAGTTGGGAGATCTTCTGACAAGAAAAAGATCTGATGGCCTCTCTGTGCATTGTTGTGTTTTGATTTGGAGTTAAGAACATAATCACAAGAATCACAAAAAGAAAGAGAAAGGAATGGGAGGAAAGAAAGATGAAAAGGGAAAGACAGAAAGAGGGAAGAAAGAAAAATGGATAATAAAGTTGTGAAAGAGATATTCAGTCTCAGCATCACAAGAATAAACTAAGAACATACCAAGATTAGAATATACTTTTAAAATATTAAATCTTTATTTGGGAACACTTTATTATGGTTTTGAAAGCAAGTTTGCAGAGAAAATGAATCTTTCATTTGAAAAGTTATGCACCTGAATGTACTGGGACACTTGCTGGACAGTGTTGTTCTTTTAGACTTAGAGTCCCTATTAGTCACCACTCATCTGAAGGCACTCAACAATCATGCTCACAAAACTAACTTCTGTTTTTTCCTTCCATGTCCTGCCTAGTTTTATGTTTTACACCTTTGTTACATTTTGAGATAGTTTTTTGTGGGTGTGTGAGATGTGGATCCTGTTCTATTTCTTTGCCAGTGGATATCTTGTTCTGTCTCACCATTTGGTAAGGTGACTGATCTTTTCCTCATATGATGGATGCTGACCCTTTGTTAAAGGTCACTGTGATGGGTAGGTTTGTTATGCCAACATGGCCACATAAGATTGGTGGGTCTGCTGTGACGGTACAGCCAATGAACACGTGGGATGAATTGAAGGGCAGATACAGGAGGGGGTTGGCAAGTCCCGCCCTCTCTCTTGTTTCCGGATCTTCGAACCAGAGAGCTGCCTTGTTCGTCCTGTGCCTCGACCTCCAAGCAACACTACCCATGGGACACCTAATCGTGGACTGTGTTGCTGTGAGTTGAGGATCCTTCAAGCCCTACTTTGCCACACTCCTGGGATATACATCTCTTGAGCTGGGGACTGTTGGACTCTTATCTGGCTGACTGTTGGTGACATTTGGTGACTGTTGGTGACTGTTGCTCTGCCGTTTGCTGCCTGTAATCAGATAGCCTGGATTGCTCTACAGAGGACTACTCAGCGGCCCTCAAGAATTGAAGGACTGCCAGTCTTTTAGTTGCCTCACGCAAGTGAGTTGAACCGAGCAATCTGTATTGCTTTATAGTTAACTTTTTCTCTTTTTATCTTCTATATCTTTCTCAATATATAAATATATAAAAATAATTACTAGTGTCCTGAATTTTGTTTCTCTAAGAGAACCCTCCTGACACAGTCACCTATCCATCACCTGGCCCACTGCTGTCAAGTTGATTCTGATTCACAGGGAATCTGCAGGACTGAGTAGAATGGAATCCTCATCGCGTCCCCCCATTTTCCTGGGGCCTTGTATACTTTTCTAGTCCTTGTCTCAGCCTTATAATTATGTAAGAAATCATAATAAATTGATCCATTTTGTCCTTTTCCAATTGTAAGTTAGAAATTGACCCACCTCCTTTGGGTGGAAAGAACTCACCAGCCATACTTGCGTGTGAAATTTGGATGCATTCTTCCAAAGAGCCCCATCTGAGAACCAGACAGTAAACTCAAGCTGACCACATGAAATTGCTGATTACTGCAGAAGCTTCCCTCCCTCAAGCTTGGTCTTGAAAATATCCTTTGACCTGTTTCTGAGGAGACAGATTTTATCAGACAAGATCCACTCTGTCTCCTTGGATACTAGTATTCAAGAAAATACTTCCCTTCTAGTGCTCAATAAATACTATTCTTCCCACCACTGCCTCAGGAATTAGGCTTACTAGAGACCAGCTGCGCAAACCCCCCATGATGGGTGAATGGCTTCTTAGAGTTTCTGAGATTGTAAATCTTCATGAGACCAGATCGTCTCATCTGTTCCCTTGGGGCTGAGAAACTTCTGGGTTTGAAATGCCGACCTCGATATTAGCAACCCACCTTTACCCTACAGTAAAGTGACCAGATTTTAAATGGCACACCATTGGCAGGGGGTGGGAGAGTTCTCAATGAAAAAGTTGGTCTCTATGGAGCAACAAAAAATGTTCATAAAGTGCAAAAATAGTGTTGTGATGTATTTATTTTAATTGTAAAATGCCGCGGGATGTTGTTAGATGGTTAAAAAGTGGGACGCCTGGTCACTTTAGGCTCTAGTTGTCTACAGATGGAGAGATTTACTTATGGACTACGTGTCCGTGGTTCTGCCAGAGCCAGTGTGAGTGCCAGTAGCTGGCTGCTTGGACAGTAGTGATTATCTAGTCACGTTTGCAAGCAGGAAATGGGAGGCCTGCCACTCTCTTCTTCTCCAATGGTGTTGCATTTAGGTAGGCTCTCTTTTCTTTTCATTTCAAACTGGTGATCCATTTTCCCAAGGCTTTAAAGAATATTGAAGAATTCTGGGTCAGAATTGCATTATATCTAGAGATTGATTTGGGTACTACAGACATTTTTATAATGTTACATCTTCCTATCTGTGAGTATGAAATATATATCCACATATGTGTGTTGTGTATATACATGTAAGTTATATGGACATATTTGGTTCCTTGTGATACGGTTTTATCATTTTCTCTATATAGGTCACTTTTATTGCCAGTTAGGTTTATCACTAAAGATTTCATCTTTGGGGATACTATTGTAAATAGCATTGTTTCCTTATTTTTTCTTCAGTCTTTTCCTTAATAGTGTAGAGGATTTTTTTATGTTGATCTTATATCATGTCTCCTTGCTAAATCTTTCTATTAGTTACAGTAGATCCTTCATAGATTTTTCTGGGATTATTGTTAATGTATGGAATCATAACATCTGTAGTGCAGATTAATTTTATTTTTATATTTTTAAATTATTTTATTTTATCTTTAGAAACAAATCTGTGTGCTTTTTAAGTTCTCTTTTGTATCTTAATGTTAGTAAAATATTGAATAAGAGTATAATGAACAGCATCTTTTTCTAGTTCCAAGAATTTTTTTCAACTATCAGATTATTTTTTAAATGTAAAGGATCAGTAATGTCTTCTGTTGTCAATTATTTCATAAACAAAACAGTTGCTAAAATCTAAAGGTGTGGTTTGCCCTACTGTAATAACCTCTTTCTTTTCCCTCTGACACTTGCCATTAGAATATGAGCCTCAATCTACAATCTCTTCAAAGTAGGGAAAGATGCTACTAAAAATGGGAATGTAGTCAGCCATAGCATCTTGCCAAGGCCAAGATGAGTAGAAGAGATAAACAAGTATTCTGAGATATTCTTCTATGTATTGGCATCATGGAACTCCAATGACTGACTACTTTTTATATGTATATGTATATGTATCTCGGTAAAAATATTTAATTTTTTGGTATATTTTCTTACCTATGGAAATGTATAAGAAGCAAAACATTTTAAATGGCTATCTTTATCCTCTCAGATGACATTTCTAAACAACATATTTGTATACTTCAAAGGAGGTCTGTCAATGGACCAGGCATTAGCCTGTTGACAGAAGGTCAGCAGTTAGAAACCAACTGCTCCCCAGTGGCAAGAAATATTTCTGTTCCCATGAAAAATTACACCTGAGAAACCCATCGGGAATGGTCATGCTCTGTCTTTTATGGTAATGATAAGTCAGAACCAACTTGATGGCAGTAGGTTTTATTTTATTTTTTGGAGGTTGTGGTTTATTTTGGTTCATTTTGTAATTAGGGGACAAGGAGAAAACGACTTCAGTGATTACACAATAAGGAGCAAAAATGGGACTAAGCCCTAGTAGCGTAAGTGGTTGAGTGCGGGACTGCGACCCTCGGTCTTGGCAGTTCAAACCCAGCGGCGGCTCTCAGGAGCAACACAGGATACTGCCCACGAACACCAGAGGCAGTGATGCCCACAAAAAAAAAATAAATAAGGAGCAAAAATTTTCTTCCCTCCATTCCCAGTTTTTTAAATAAGAAGATTTGAGGTTCAATTTTAAAGATTTCAAATGCTGTATAAGGATACAGTTGTATGAGGAGCTTTAAAGAGCTTACGGGGAAAGCTTATTTTCTTTTAATTATATTTTTCCTCAGACTTTTTGAAGCACCTTAATTGTTCGAACTTTTGCCTTGTAGTCCATATTACATTAGATTGTTTTCTAGGACATTATGCTTACACCAAAAAGTCCTGGTGGTTCAATGGTTAAGTGCTTGTCTATTAACCAGATAGTTGTTGGTTCAAATACAGTAGTTGCTCAAGGGAGTAAAATAATGACAAGCTGCTTCCATACATTTCTACATCCTTGGGAACACTGTTCTACAGGGTCATGATGCGCCAGTATGGAATCTATGGCAACAAATTTGGTTTGGAGTTTTATACATCCTCCAAAACCATTAGGATGTTATTTTCATGGAAACACCTGTCTAGTTTTAAGTAGATAGGCCTTAGATAAGGTATACATTGCTTAATTCTCTCATTATGGATATGAGTAAATAAAGACGCAAAGAGTTTGTGTAACTAGTCTTGACTTTCAAAACAATAAATAGCTAATAAAGCTACTAAAACATTCAAATGCTTTTGATTCTTCACCCACAATCGAAACCGGACCCTTAAATTCAGGAAGTGAACACACCAAAAAGTACTTAGACCTGTATCATAAATATAATGATGTATTACCAATAATTATTTTGCTTCTGTACTCTACATAATGTTAGACCAAGATTATGTTTCTTAATACTTGTGCAACACTGTTTAAACAATTGCCTTGGGAAAAAAATTCAAATTCTACCAGGTGTTTCACATGAGTCTGACAACTGTTTTTAAAACATTGCTAGCTCTTTAAGCTTGTATCCTAACATAACTTGTGTTTGCATGACTCATTATAAATAGAAACTGAACTATTTTCTAAATATTAGACTCAATGAGAATTTCTTTAGCAATATTCCAGCTTTGCATACACAGAACTGTAAATGAAAAGAGACAACAGCCCTTTCATGTTAGTAATATTGTAACTGGGATTCAGATTCCAAGTTCATTGGATTTTCTTGCTGTCACAATGTGAAAGTGAGGAAAGACAACACAATTCTCTATGAGATTCTTTTAACTCTTAAGTGAAAATTCAAATACTCCCTAAAATTCAAAAACACTCCCAATATGTGCTTGTGGGAGGTAAAATTTAGAACTATTAAATACATCCAAAGAAATGAATAAATTAGATCTGTGTTAATTTGGAATTACTATTTGGAAAAAGAAGGTCCCTGGGGCACAGTGATGAACCACCGAATTGCTAACTAAAAGGACAGCTGTGGGAAAGTGCCAGCTGTTTGGCAGAAAAAGATGTGGGTCTCTGCTTCCATAAAGATGTAGAACCCTGAAAATCATATGAGGCAGTTCTATACAGTCCTTAGGGATTGCTCTAAGTTGGAACAGACTTGATAACAATGGTCTGGGGTTTACATTAGTAAAAGAGCAAAGATTGTATTATATACTTCATAAGAGAAAAAAAGTGGATGGGCGCTTAATATAAAAGGCAACCTGATCATCAGATTTTTAACATCAACAATTGAAATAATATTCAATCTGATAAAAATGAAAACTTCTACACACCATTGTTGGAAATGTGTCACGATGCTAAGATTTCTGGGTGGCACAACAGTTTGCAATCAAATTACCTCAGGGTTGATTTGTGAAACCCATCCAGCAGCCACAGATGAGAGGCCTGGAAATCTGCTTTATAAAATGTACATGAAAAAAGACTAGGATGTAGTTCTATGTTGTTGTATATAAAGTCACTGTGAGTCAGAAACAACTCTAAGACAAAGATTTTGTTTATGCATATTTTAAATATACATGTCCTTTGAACCGATAAATTCAGTTGTGGAATTTATCTCAAGAAAGTAATTGAAAAGTGCACCAAAAATTTAAGTACAAGTAGGTTCATTGAAAAGGGTTGGGTAATAGACTAAGGAAACACCAATGAAGTACTAGTCATATATTCAATGAGTAAAGAGTCCTTCTGAGGAAGGAGATAGATGCAATTATATTGCCAGCAAAGAAATTTGATGGTATACATTGTTAGGTGTCACTGAGTCGGTTCTGAACCATAGCTAGCCTATGCACAAAAGAATGAAATGCTGTCCAGTCTTGCGCTATTCTCCCAACCGTCCCTGTGCCTGAGCACATTGTCGTAACCTCCATAGCAATCCATCTCATTGAGGGCCTTCCTCTCTGTCACTGCCTCTCTAATTCACCAAGCATAACGAGTTTCTCCAGGGACTGGATTCTCCTGATTATATGACCAAAGTATATAAGAGGAAATTTTGCCATCCTCACCTCCAAGGAGCATGCTGGTCATACATCTTCCAATACAGATCAGTCTGTCCGTTTAGAAATTCATCATATTTTCAATTTTCTTCTCCAGCACCAAACTGAAATGCCTAGAATCTTCTGGTCTTCTTGATTCGATGTCCAATTTTCACATACATAGAAGGCATCAAAGACAACATAACTTGGGTCAGGCTCACCTGAGTCCTCATAGTAACCATCTTGCTTGTCAACTCTTTAAAGAGGGCTTGTGTAGCAGATTGACTATTTGCAGGTCCTCTTGTGATCTTTTTACTGCTGCTTCCATGAGTATTGATGTAGATCCAAGCAACATGAAATCCTTTACAATTTCAATCTTTTCTCAGTTTATCATGATATTACCTGTTACCTGTTGGTTCAGTTGGGAGGATTTTGGTCTTGTTTGCATTGAGTAATTGAGCTCTGGGGGCATAGTAGTTACACATTAGACTGTTAACTATAAAGTCAGCAGTTCAAAGCCACAGCCATCCTGCAGGACGAAGACTGGATTTTCTTCTATTCCTGTAAACAGCTGTCACCTGTGAAACTCACAGGAGCAATTCTACCCTGTTCAATAAGATCACTGTGAATCAGCATTAACTGAAAGAAAGTGAGTTTGGTTTTGGTTTGTTTACAGTGAGCTGTAATCCTTACTCAAGGCTGAAATCCTTGAGCTTCATCAGCAATTTTCAAACCCTCCTGCATTTCAACAAGCAAAGTTGTTTCATCTGCGTATCACAGGTTCTTAATAAGCCTTCTTTCAATCCTTGTACCACATTCTTTTTAATATAAACCAGCTTTTATGATAATTTTCTCAGCACATAGATTGAACAAGTCTAGTGAAAGCTTGTTGCACACAACCCTGTTGGATTTTAAAATATGCTCTATGTCCTGGATCTGTTTACACAATTGCTCCTTGACCCATGTATAAGTTCCACATGAGAACAATGGAGTATCCTGGAATTCCCATGCTCCTCAAAGCTATTCATAGTTTGCTATAATCCACACAATTGAATGCCTTGCCATAGTCTTAAACCACAAGGAAACACCTTTCTGGAATTCTCAGCTTTGAGCCAAAATCCATCACACATGAGCCACGATATCCCTTGCTCCACATTCTCTTCTAAATCTATCCTCAGTCTCTGGCTGCCCTTCATCAATGAACTGCTACAGCTGTTGTTGAATGATCTTCAGCAAAATTTTACTTTCATGAGACATCAATGATAATTGTCCTACATTGTGAGGATTCTGTTGGGTCAACTTTCTTTGCAATGGGTACAAATATGAATTTCTTCTAGTCATTTGGCTAAAGAGCTAGCTTCAAAATGTGGGGGCATATATGAGTGAGTGCTTCTAATGCTTCGTCAGCTTATTGAAACTTTTCAGTTGGTATTCAATCAGTTCTTGTTGTTGTTGGTAGGTTCTGACTCAAAACAGAAAGAAGCACTGCACAATCCCATGCCTTTGTGATAATTGTTCCTAAGGCTGAGGCTATTGATGCAGCCATGGTTCCAATTCCTCTCATTGAGAGCCTACATTTTTTCAGTCCTTTTACTTTGACAGACATGATGTCGTTCTTTAGGAATTGACCCATCCTGACAATATGTCCCAAGTATGTAAGACAAAGTCTTGCCATGTTTGTCTCTAAGGAGCATTCTGGCCTTAATTCTGCCAACACAGAGATCATGTTAACCTTTTATCAATTCATGGTACTTTCTATATTCTTCTCCAGCACCAAAATTTAAATGCCTCAATTCTTCTGTGGTTTTCTTAATTCAATGTCCAACATTGACATGTCTGTTAGACAGTGTTCTCCAGAGAAACAAAACCAGGACACGAATAATTCTCTTTTTATATTTATATAGATAGAAAGATATCGAACATAAAAAATAGGCAGATAGCTAATTGATAAAGCTGTACAAATGGCTCGGTGCAACTCACTTGCATGAGAGAGCTAGCACACTAGCAGTCCTTGGAGTCTTAAGAGCTGCTGAGCAGTCCTCTGTAGAGCAATTCAGGCTATCTGGTCACAAGCAGCAAACAGCAAAGCAGGTCACCAACAGTCAGCTAGATGACAAAGTCCAACAGTCCCTAGCTCAAGAGATGTATATTCCAGGGGCATAGTGAAGCAGGGTTTGAAGGAACCTCAACTTACAGCAACACAGTCCACGGATTAGGTGTCCCAGGGGTAGTGTCACTTAGAGACTGAGGCACAGGACAAAAAAGGCAACCAGCTGGCCCAAAAATCCCAGAATAAAAGAGCAAGGGAAGGGCTCACCGAGCCATTTATATCTCTGCCCTTCAATTGATCTTATGTGTGTTCATTTGCCATGTTGTCACAAAAAAAGCACCTACTTATCTTCTTTGGCCATGTTGACATGACAAGCCTACCTATCACAACATGCATATGACTTAATAAAAAATACCATGGATTGGGTCTTCACCTTAGTCTTCAAAGTAATATCTTTGCTCTTCATCAGTTTCTGGAACCTTGTTTCTGGCTAATGTTTTCAGTGCAACTGTGACTTCTTTCAGGACCATCCATGTTTGACCCTGTGCAACCTCTTGAAATCATTGAATCCCCATTAGCTTTATATGTATATGTATATATATATATATAGAGAGAGAGAGAGAGAGAGAGAGACTCAGTTTACTCTTTCCATGTTTTTTTATAGTTCCTGCATCATTCAATATTTTGCCCAGAGTCTCTCAAAATTGCAACTCAAAAAGCTCAAAATTCAGGAGAGTTTGGCTCAAGGTCATATTTTTTTCTCTTGTGGATTAAATCCAATGATTCACTGATTCAAAATGGACAGTACCAGTCAATTTCAGCTCACTAACACCTAAGATGTAAACCTTTCTGTGTTATATTTCATTTTACATGACTTCCAATTTTCTTAGATCAATATTTAGTACACTCCAATTTCAAGTTATTAATTTATGTTTGCAGCTATTTCTTCTCACTTTGAGTTGTGAGCCATCAGCTAACAAAGATATGGAGGCTTTACTCCAACAGGTTTTACCCATCACGATTGACACTTCTTTGAGAAGACAGTCCCTCTTTATAAGGTGACCAGACATTGCACTTTTTAACAACAACATCCTGAAGCATTTTAAAATTAAAATTAATATAATGAAATACAACTTTTGCATTCTATGAAAATTTTTGTCACTCCATCTTGACCAAATTTATAATCAAGAACACCTTTTCCCACCCCCGGTCAATGGTGTCCACTTGCAATCTGATTATTTTACTCTTATATGATATTTCAAGTGCTAGCTATCAATTGGATTAGTGTCTGGGGTCTCTTCAGCTTGTCCTCAAGCAAGGATCCCTCTAAGTCCACATTGAAGAAGCACATACACCTGTATGATCCAAAGATGACAATAGCAAAATCCAAATATGATAAAGAGAAAAGTATCAGAGATTAAACTGTGATTGTCCAATTTGTAGAAGACTATAGAGAACAGTGAGAGCCCAAAATCCATTTGCAAAGTATCTAATCACATTAAGTCTCTGGAAGATTGCCTCTGGTCACAAGAGAAGGATTCAAACAGCTTTACCAACAGAAAGAGATTATTGTAAACTTGATTATGGTGGATCAAACCACAGTATAATATGATATCTGGTCAGTTGACCTTCCTCTTGACCCAAACTGAAATTGTTCAATGCTTAAATATTTCTCACTTGTTCCATGAAAGAAATTTATTCTTTGACTTTTAAAATATTGCCAATAGTCTTTTCTTTCTTACTCTTTATTGTTATTTTATCTTGATGTTGTTATTATTATTATTTCTTCTTTCTGTCTCATCTTGGTTTTGTTTTTTAATTGTTTGTTAGGTTCCCAATTTATGAAGCAAGAAGGAGGGGGTGCCTGGAGATAATAACTGATGCAATGATTTTTGGGGGAAAGAGAATGGGGAGAGGGAGGGGAATTAGAGGAGCAAGCAGTGAATGTGGGAGGTGGAGTAAGCATTAGAACTGATTGAATAATGTCTATACAACTCTTTTTAAAGCACTTTAACTAAGGGTGTGTATGATATGTAACTTTTACATAAATAAAACTATTTTTTAGTATCTTGGCTTGTGTCAGGTACACCTTAGTTTTCAAAGTAACGTATGGATTTTTAACACTTTGGCAGGTGATCTTTCAATATGATATAGGTTTTGTTGCTTTAATAAGCAGTTAATTGTGAATCTAAGTAAAGTAATATCCTGTACAACTTCAATCTTTACTCCATTTATCAAATTTTGTTTATTGATTTAATTGTGATGATTTCATTTGCTTTGCACCAAATTGAAATCCATATCAGAGGCTTAATTCATTGTCCTTCATAATTACTTCAGTCCTCTCCACTTTCAGTATGCATATCACAGGCCATTATTGAGACTTCCTCTAATGCTGTTGCTGACTTCACATCATATACATCTGTTTATAAGGTCATTTTCTCAGCAAACTGAGTTAATATCTATGAAAAAGCACAACCCTGACCCCCACATTTCATGAAGGTAGTCCATATGATACCTGTGTTCATTTGAACAACTGTCTCTTGTTTTATATAAATGATCCACACGAGCAGAATTAAGTATTCTCCAATTTCTATTCTTCACAATGGTAGCCATAATTCTTCACAAGGTTATCAATCATCATTTATATCCACACAAACAAATGTCCTTACAGAGTCAGTAAAATAAAGGTAACTATGTTTCTGAAATTCTCTGTTATCAGTCAAGATTTGTCTGATATTACCAATGTCTTCCAAATTAAGTTTAAAACTTTGGCAGTTCCCTGTATTTGTACTAATGCAATCATTTAAAAAATCAGCAAAATTTTACTTGCAGGTTGCTATGAATGATATTGTTCAATAGATTTCACATTCATTTCCATCATCTTTCTTTGGAATGGACCCAAAATTAGATGTCTTCCTGTCATTTGCTTAGGTACCTGTCTTCCAAATTTCATGACATAAACTAATGAATGCTTCCAATACTACATTGATTTATGAAACATTTCAATTGGTATTCTGCCAATTGATGAAACCTGGGTTTTTGACTGTGCCTACATTTCAGCTTGGAATTTTTTTACTACCATCAGTTCTTTTTTTGGGGGGGGGTGGGCGGTGCATCACTGCTCTCCGGTGGTGGGAGTAGGAGGCCCAGCCCCACTGCTGGAATTGAACCTCCGTCCCAGAGGGCCGCAGTCCCGCGCACAACCACTACGCCACCAGGGTTCAGCCCCAACCATCAGTTCTTGATCAAAATCTGCCTCCTCAAATTCTTCCTCCTCAACCAGCCTTTTTGGTATAGTGACTGTGTGCATTTTCCATCTTCTTTTGATGCTTTTTGTGTTATTCAATATTATATTCATAAAGTTCTCCAATATCACAGTTTAAGGGTAGGACTTTTCCTCTTCAGAGTAAACCAATAGAAAAATTCAGAGGGTGCTCTTTACTTTAGGGTTTGATTCCAGGTCTTGGCAGGTTCCACTACAATACCTTGCCTTCATGAGACACTCTTGGAAACTTTTTGGTCAGCTCTTTTACTGTATCACTTCCTCTACTCATTTCAAATCCTCTGCATTCTAGAACAAGTCTCAGCATCTCTACTGACAATTATTGTGCACCTTTCTTTCTTTCATGTCTTTACAGTGGCATTTTGCTTTCTTTATGTCAATGTTCTTGATGATACTCCCACATTTTTCTTTTCATCAGTGTTCAATAAATCAACTTTATCTTGAGGTGTCTCTAAATTCAAGTAGGATATATTCAAGATTATATTTTTCAGCCTTGAAGAACTAACTTTCTTTAACTTCAAAATGAAATTGCATTTAAGTAACTGATGGTATTTTCCAGTTTACCCTTGGACTTGTGCTGACAGATGATAACAAGCTTCTCCAATGTCTCTGTCTACTGATGTTATCAGTTTGATTCCCACACATTTCAACAAGTGAGGCCCACATATATAGGTACTACTTATGTAGTTGAAAAAAGGAATTTCCAATGTACAAGTGATTGACCTTGGAAAGTTCTATCAAGTAAACTCTGGTATTGTTTCTATCACCATAGATCTAACTTTGTTCCTATTGCTAATTTTAATGATTGCTTCATCTATTTTCATTTGAAATACAATTACTGCTTCAAAGACCAGAAACTATCAATGCGTCTTGATTGCTTGTGTGGTCAATTTCAGAATGAAGAAGTTAGTCAAAACCTTAACTGTCTTCATCTTTGGCATTAGTAGTTTTACATATTTTTCTATTAACTAGAAGTAACTATATAGATACTATCCTATCACTGAAAATATTAAACATACATCAGGATAGATCTTGAGATATTATTTTTGACCACATCAAATGCAACATCATTCTTCAGGATGACTGCCAGATCTAAAATAGCCAACACCAGTTCATTTCACCTCAGCAGTGCCTCAGATCTTTATGTGTTCCATTCCATTTTTGATGATCATTTTAAACCTAGATTTGTACTTTGCATGACCCATGTTCTGTTCATTAGTGGATGTGTGAAAATGATTCTTCTCATTTGGGATCATAGCACATCAGCAAATGGACACATACTGAAAGTTTACTCCACATAAGTCATTACAATTGGCTCTACTTTGAAAGGGCAACTCTTGCCCAATCATAGTCTGAGTGCTTTTTAAACGTAGAACTTTCATCTTCCAGCATTATTGCAGATGATGTTTCACTTTTATTTATAAGCTTTTCATAAGTCAATACTCTGGGACGTAGACTGAAAGTTTATCTTACTACTCTGTGCTAGTCTGGAAATCTGCTCATGGATGACCCTATTGGTATGTGGATTTCTTGTGACATAGCTTTCAACATCACAGCAAAACACAAGCCACCACAATATGAAAAATCGACCGACAAGTGGTGGTCTTGGTGAATAAATGCATGACATTTAGCTCGGCATAAAATGCTTCATGTGCTCTTTCATCTCCACCTTGCATTGTTTGACTGTTTTGCAATATGCTTTTACTATACTCATAACTGACAAAGCTTATTTTTTTCCCATTTTGAATGGGGTAAAAAAGACCATACCTGTAACTTTTACGTTTTTAATTTGTGGAAATAGAAAGTCAAATGGTTAAATTTTATAAAGCAGAGTGTAATATTTATCTCTTTATTCTATATACCATTAATTTAAAACATGATAGATTTTTTTTGGACAACATCATGGTATAATAAGTATGGTTTGCTTTCTTAAGGTTAGGAGCCCAAATGTTCTTCAGTTGATGACTTTTCTTTTATGATAGTCTGCAGTATGTGCTATGATGGCAAAGGAAAAAGGTTTGCTTCCTAAGAAAATGACAGTATGTAGGTAAACTTACCACATGATAGACACTGAGTTTATCAACTCATGTAATCTTTACTATAATTCTAAAATTTAAATATAACTATATTTAGAATAAATATAACTATATTTAGAATAAATATAGCCTTAGCACCTAGATTTTACCTTTTATAATAAAGATGATATATCTGAAGTATCAAAAATTTAAACAATTGTCCCAATGTTACATAAGTAGTAAGTAGCAGAATTTAGTGAGCAGTCTTTTAGTTCAGCACAACATTTGTATTTATCTTGTTGGAATCTGTGGTATTCTTTGCCCAATTTATGTTTGCACTTGGGGAAAAGCTATTTTCTAGCAGTAGTATAAATCAAAATACTCTGGAATTCTTTTTCATTCATAGTCAGGTAAATGTCCACCTGACCATAGATGCTACACTTCTAGGCTAAATCAAGCCCTCCACACACATAGAAAAGAACATCAGACTTGGTAGAGTGAAGGTCAGTGAAAAATAGGGAAATCTCTGCAGTGAAACAGTGGGCACAAGCATAACAATGACTGTGGCATAGTGCAGGCCAGGCAGTGTTTCATTTTGCTATACAGACAACTGAATTAGCAGCACTTAATGGCAATGGAAAAGCCAGACCTACAGGAGCTCATCTGCCTGAAATGGAGAGGAGAGACAGACTTAGTATGACACAGCATGATGAAAGGACTGGACCTCAGAGGATGGAAGACCGAATGGGAAGAACAGGGAGGGTAACTAAGAACTGAATAAAGATGATTAATGAAAGTATCAGAAAGGAAGCAATACAGGAGATGGTTTTTGGAAGACCGATATTTTAAAAAATAATTGTATAAATATATGTTTAATCGATATATTCTGTAAAAACCTGAAAAGCTACAATAAAAGCATCACCCTCAGAGACAATCACATTTAGGCGTATTATCAGGTGCGGTTTATCCCTTGAAGATGCCAAACGTTACCCAGTTGGGGCAGAACCTCAGACAGGAAAAGCCCCATGAAGTATGATTTTTACTCTGACCCTCATGGTTGCCATAAATGTGAGTCCAGACCAAGTGGTAGCAGGTGACTAAAATTTCAGCCAGCAAAGATCAAAGGGAGGTGGTTCACATAAGCGCTTGACTGTATTGAAAGGTGGATATGCTAACTCACCCACCCACTCTGCATAAGAAAGACATGGCAATCTGCTGCTGTAGAGATTTTAAGGAAGAAAGAAAGAAAGAGAGGGAGGGAAGGAGGAATAAAGGAGGGAGGGAGGGAGGGAGGAAGGAAGGAAGGAGCCACCAAACTCCCTGTCATCAAGTTGACACTGACTCATAGCCACACTAGAGGACAGGGCAGAACTGACCCAAAGTGTTTCCAAGATTCTCACTGTTAATGGAGGAGAAAGCCTCAATCCTTTAGGGATTGTGATGCTTGTCTTAGTTGCTCTCCGATGCACTAACAGTAAACAAAGGTAGAGAGGTGGGAAAGGCAGGGTCACATTCACATAAATGATTTAACAGTAACAAAAGGAGATGGAAATTTTATTTCAAAGAAAACCTTTAATATGAGAGTAAAGGTAAACAAAGAGGAACTTTCCAGATTTTACGGCGGGGAATTCAAAACACAAAACTCTTTGCTTTCAAGTAAATGTCTGTATATGATGACCTTATTTGCTACATTGGAAAACTGATTCCCTGGGTTTTTCTTTGCTATGCTCTTCTGAGGCCTTGATTTCAAGATGCTAATGGGTGGGCTTGTTTAGCTAGCAGCTAAACAAATACTGTTTGTACTTACCCAGGGATCAAAGTGTCTAAAAATATGTACAAGAAAGATTAAGTCACAGGCAATGGTAGGAAAGTCTGAGCAGAGAAAGATTGCGTTAGGTGCCATTGAGTAGTTTCAACCCAGCACCACGCAACACACAATAGAATAAAACCCTCTCAGTCCTTTGCCATCTCCATAATTCTTCCTAGGCTTGAGCCCATTGGTGCAGTCACTGTAACAATCCGTCTCATTGAGAGTCTTACTCTTTTTCACTTCACTTCTACTTTACCAAGCCTGATGTCCTCCAGGAGCTTGTCTCTCCTTACATGCCCAAATATGAGAGATAATGTCTCACCATCCTTGCCTCAAAGGAGTCTCAAGATGCATTGCTAGCCATATTTCTGCCATGATGAATTTGTCTTTTGTCATACCATGGTATGTTCAATATTGTTTGCCAACACCACAATTCCAACATATTTATTCTTCCATGATCTTCCTTATTCAATATCTAACGTTTGCACACATAGGAGGCTATTGAAAATACCCTGGCTTAGGTCAGGTGCAGTTTAATCCTCAAAGTAGCTTGCCTGCTTTTCATCACCTTAAAGAGGTCTTGAATGGAAGATTTGCCCAATGCACTGCAGCATTTGATCTATTGACTGGTGCTGCCATGAGAAAGATCAAATCATCCAGATCTTCACTCTCTCTGTTTCTCGCGATGTGACAGTTGTCAGGATTAGGGTCTTCTTTACATTGAACTCTCATCCACAGTCCAAGCTGAAATCCTGGATCTTCATCAGCAAATGATTCAAGAGCTCCTCATTTTCAGCAAGCAAGGCGATGTCATCTGCCTATTGAAGGTTTTCAACAAGTTTTCCAACAATCCTGATACCACATACTTCTTCATATAAGTCTGGTTTTCTGACCCTCAGCACAAAAAAATGAGTAAGTATGGTGAGAAGGTCCAGCTTCAATGCACATCTTTCCTGATTTTCAACCGTGCACTATCCCACTGTCCTGTATGCATAGCTGCCCCCCCCTTTTTTTTTTAAATATATTATTACTTGGGAGTTGATACATATATATCATTCCATAGTTCAAACACATCAAGCAGCACAGTTTCCTTTTGATACAAGTGTTCTGGGATTCTGATTCTTCTGAATGATATCCATAATTTGTTATAATTCACACAGTCAAATGACTTGAAATAGTAAAAAAGACACAAGTAAGCATCTTTCTGATTATTTTCTGTTCCAACCAAGATCTATCTGACATCAGCAATGATATCCCTTGTTCCACATAATCATTTAAATACAGCCTGAACCTCTGGCAGCTCCCTGTAAATGTATTGCTGCAACTGTTGTTGGAAAATCATCAGAAAAATGTTACTTGCATATGATATTAATGATAATGTTCAATAATGTGAGCATTTTATTCTTCGGAATGGGTACAAAAAAGGATCTCTTCCAGCTAATTAACCAGGTACCTATCTATCAAATTTCCTGGCATTGATGAGTACTTCATTCACAGATTAAAACATTTCCATTGGTATTCATTCCATCAATTCCTGGATTCAATGCAGCTTGAACTCCTTCCTTCAGTACTGTTGGTTCTCAGAAGTATGCTTCTGCTCCTGAAATGGGGGGATGTCAATTAGTTCTTTCTGGTACATTGACTCTGTGTATTCTTTTCATCTTCTATGGATGCTTCCTACATCGTTCAATATTTTGCCCTTAGTATATTTCAATATTGCAGTTGAGATTGATTTTTTTTCTTGAGTTCTTTCAATTTCAGACAAGCTGAGTATGTTATTCTCTTCTGGTTTTCCGGCTCTAGGTCTTTGCACAATCCATTATAACATTTTACTTTATCTTCTCGAACTGCCCTTGGAAATTTCTGTTCACCTCTTTGACTTCTTCTTCAGTTTTTCTATTTGCCTTAGGAGCTCAAAAGGAAGAACAAGTTTCAGAATCTCTTCTAGCATCCATAACATCCATTATTTTCTTGTCTTTTTAAGGACTTTTTTATTGCTTCATGAATGATGGTCTTGATGTCCCTGCATCACTCATAAGGTCTTCTGCCATTAATGTTATGAAATTAATGTTATGCCATCAAGCTGTTATGAAATTTTCCAAATTCAGGTAAGATAGACTAAAAGTCATATTTTGGTTTTCATGGGCTTAATTTTCTTCGGCTTCAATATGAACATATATGTGCACAATGATAGTCTGTCTCAAATGGAGTCCCTGGCCTGGTTTTAGCTACTAATATTGCGCTTCTCCATTATCACTTTCCATAGGTATACTAAGTTTATTTCTGTGTATTCCACTACAGAAGTCCATATGTATAGTTATCATCTGTTTCTGCTCATTGAGGACTTTTCATTTCCCTAGATTCATACTCTACATTCTATCTTCCAATTATTACTATATTTTTGAAATGTTCTTCCTACTTATTATTATATTATTATATAATAATATTATATCTTAATTAATAATATAATATAGTAAATACAATGTAATTAATAATGCAATATTATTATATTTTACTCTGTACATTCTATGTTTCAATTATTATTATATTTTCAAATTTTTCTTCTACTTTAATCTGTGTCTTATAAGCAAACGAAGATCCAGAAGGTTCCAGTACCATAAACTTTCCTCCGGTTACACCGCAGTTGACTCTACTTTGAGAATCAAGTGCTCATCAGTTCCATTTTGAAAGCATTCAGACTCTGGGGCCAGTCCTCTTGCACTATCTCCTGCAATGTTCCATGTCAGTTTATTAGACCTCCAGTATTTAGCAATGTTTTGATACTATGCATAAGACTTTCAATGGCTACTTCCTCTGCTTGTCAGTCCGTCTGTTGTACTGTAGTGACTTGTGTATTTCGGTGATGCTGCAAGCTGTTACAGTGTTATTTCACATTCCAGAAGGGTCACCCAAAGTGAACAGGTTTCACTTAGACTAAGAACTAACTATGCAGAAGAAGCACCTGCCCACTTCTGAGGAAGTAGCTGATAAATACCTTATCCTCAAAAATAATATGACCTATTCTGTTACACATGTTTCTAATTTGATAGTATTTTCCATAGTGGTAGGTGCTACACTCATAACTTCACAAATTGCATTAATTTTACCTATATTGAGGCTCTATTACTAAGATAAAAGCCAGCTTCATCTTATTCTGAGGTATCCTCTTGACAAAGAACTAACATGAAAGTAAGAAAACCAGAAATACCGTGTCATCATTGCTCCAATAGTTTCATCAGAGTTCTAATTCAACATTTTCTTTAACTTACAAAAGATAGTCACACAATCAGTTATAGGGGGGAAATTTGCTATTCCTTAAAGAAAGCCTTTTTTTAAGTAAATCTGATTAAGTGTGTACTTGTTATGTTAACTAGATGATAACTATACTGTGTTCACTATCAATTCACCCTTAAGATAAACACTACCCCTCCTTTATTTTGTGGTCCATGTGTATAAATTGTGCATATCTCCAATGAACATCGGCATGGCCCTTTCTGATGTTCAAAGCGGGTTCGTGCCTCCTATTTCACGTGAATTGGTATATACCCAGAAAAGTAGACATGACCAGGGAGGATTCTTGTTCTTTGCATTTTTAGAAGAATAAGAAACCAGAAGGTACAAGATCAGACTGGAAGGATGAGGCAAGGAATCCCGATGAACTTTGCATAGGGCAGCCTTTGCTCACCTCAGAGCACTAGTAGGTGCATTATTGGGATGAAAAACACTTCCTCAGCACATCTTTCTTAACCTTTTTCTCATGAAAATAGTTTTCTGTTTTCATAAAAGTTAATGTTATGTCTCTGTAGCTGTTCTGTGTTCTTTGGAAAAACATGCTATGACTATCTCTTTTATATTAACCTCAAATCATCACCATCAACTTCAGAACTAACCACTTTGTCTTAAATTTGACTGGTCGAGAAGATCCTCCCAGAAGCCACTACTTTGAGTGCATCTTTACCTGTTGTTTGGGAGGGTCCTTAATGAGACAAGGATACATGTGTTATTGAGAGAATTTGTCTGCAGCTATTCACTAACCACAGATGGATTTTAACATTAAAGAAAAATACTCATGTCTCCGTGAAACAGTGGCAAGACTCTTAACCTTATGTTAGCACCTAGAAATGGCATTGCATAATATAAAAACCTATGACAGCATTCATGCTAATAATTTTTCCTTTACTTTGAAGAATATTGAATAACAAATACAAGGAAGAAAAGGGAAACATTTCCATTTTCGAACCTTTAATGATAGTTTACCTAGTTTATGTCCCCAGTGAACCCCCCCCCCTTTGGTACTGGTTCCTATCAATGATGTGGTAAACCCTGGATTCATTCTTTAAGACATGAATCATCTTAAGCATGTTATTAAATTTCTCTGAGATCCACATTAAAACGCAATTTAAAAAAATATAACCTATTGTCATTAAGTCAATTCTGACTTATAGCACCCTACCGTATAGCATAGAACTGCCCCCATCAGTCTTTCCGAGGCTGTCGGCATTTATGAAGGCTGTTGGCCACACCTTTCTCTCACAGAGTAGATGGTATGTTTAAGCCATGGACTTTTCCACTAACAACCAAGTGCTTACCAATTGCACCACCAGATTCATTGGGACTCTTTCCTAAATGGAGATAATGACAATACTGGGCTTTTGAGAATGTCAAAAGGAGCAAAGAACATAACATTTCAAAGATCTTGGAATAATGGTTCATACATGGCAGACGACACATGTTGTTTTCTTTTACCTAATTTTAATTAAGGTGGTGGATTGCATTTCATATCTCCTCCTCTAAATTTCATAGTCTGAACTACCAGTTAAATACCACAGCAGCCCAACACTCCCCACTTCTTGGTTTTCCCTCTCATTCCTGTGGGCCAGCACCCTCCACTACACGTAGGTCATCACCATTCAGTTACCCAGCCCATTTACATCATGCCCTCTTTCCTACCCTCCCCATGTTGCTAACTGTAAATGCTTCCAGAAGTAGTATGAATATACTACTGGGTGCCTCGAGTGGCATTAAATAAATCCTGACTGAATTGAATGCCTTTCAAGAAATTAGAGAGACAAGATGAATATCTTACCATTATGGTGATGCATAAAACTCATCTGACGGGTTTTGAGCAGGCTTTCACGTGCTCAACCAACAAGGGACAAAAACTCCCATGCATATTTTCTAAAAGCTTCACTTGAAAGCAAAGTTACGTCTACGCAATCATGCCACTGTTCTCATGTGCTAACATCGCTTGGCGGGGGTGAGGGGGGGGTAGTTTGTTGGTTGGTTGGTTTCACCAAGATCCTTTCGATGCATTTTGTTGATCTCACAGATTATCAGTCCTCTTCTTTTTCTCAGGCCGTCGTCATTGTTGTTGGGGGCTGGGAGTCAGTTCTGACCCACAGCCACCCTGTACAGAGCAAAACATAACACTGCTGCTTCCTGCGCCAACCCCCAAAGTGTTTGCGTAATCCTTGAAATACCAGCTTTAATAGCACGCTAGGTTTTGACACACTGGTGTGAAAATGAAATGGCTCCTGAAATTGGGTCCAGGTGCCTCACATACCTAATTCCATGATCTTAAGCATTTACTCAATGTGACAAGATTTGATCATTTAAGAATTCTTCCTGGAGAGAAGACAGTGAAGTAGTATCACCATCAATCGATCTTTTTTGAGAACTTACTACCAACTGGATGTTGTACAAAGGCATTAGGTGCCTACTCTAAAACAGCCTACACATTCAATAGGAAGTAAACCACCACCTTAATTCCAGGCCACCTAAAAATCTAAAAGTGGGAAGGGAATGACCGAATTTAGGTGTTACAAGTCAGCAGTAATTTAGAGACATTTCATAGGGAAAAGGGATCATGTTGCTGTAACACAGCCAAGAACTCCTTTGAGGTTGCTGATCCATCAAAGATGTGGTGAGGTGACTCCTTTTCAGCCAGGTTTGCTAAAACAAAGCCCAGAAAAGCAGCCAGCACCAAGGAGAGAGGCAGAAAGATTCACCAGCCAAATGAAAGTCCCTCCACCCCAAGGCGTCTTGGCATTGTCCCATAAACAACAATTGACTACTGCCAGTAAAAAGCTCAGGAAACCCCACTATAGACCCCTGGGGAAGATAAGTGGCTTCTTTCCAGAAACGCTTAGGATGTAATTCTTATTTCACCTCTCCACCAAAATTCTCGTAGACAGTAATGGTATCCTTGTTCGTAATCGTCTTATTTGAAACTTAAAATTGATTTTTTAAAACAGCAGTTGTCTTGAACTTTTGCAATCTTTTTGTTGATGATAGTATTTCCATTAGCAGAAAGACTATGCTTGTTCAAACTATATCTTTTTTTCTAATGTGGCAAATTTTTCTTTAAAAAAGAGCTACTACTGAGCACAAAGGTGTGAAATTTTTAACACTTTAAAATTTACATCGAAAAAAACACTTCCTGAAAGAATAGATGAAGGGAAGAGAAGAAAGATTTTAATACCACCACTATCACCACTACCACCACCCCCACACACTCACTGGCATCTTGGCCACCTTCCCTATAAATGTCATTTTTTTAATGTATGTAGAGTAGAAACACAGTGGTGCAGTGGTTATGAATCATACTGCTAACCACAAGGTGAGTAGTTCGAAACCAGCAGTTCTGCAGGAAATAGAGGAGGCTTCCTACTGCCATAAACAGTTGCCATCTTGAAAACTCACAAGGGAAGTTATGTGCTGTCCTAGAATGTCTCTATGGGTCAGCATTGACTCTATGGTTGTAAGCTTGAGGCTTTGTTTTTTGTATTCTTACTGGAGTAGAAAGAAGTCACAAAAGTGAATTCATTAAACTTGGTGAGAATCAAGTAATAATCTTGTGAAAAACAGTCAAGAAGTGAAATAACAAAAAATAGGGAAGGGGTGGACATGACCAGAGTCTAAGTTTTAATATTTAGTAATAATATCATCCTTCTTTGTTCTAATGCCTCACCTTTCCTAGGACTATGGTCTTCAACTTTCAACTCAAACTCATAAACTCTGGTTATAAACTAAATTTGATTTTAACTGATGAGATGGCATAAGATTTCCAGAAATGGCAAAGTGTTTTTTTCTAATAATCAATTGAGTAATTTTAAAAGATTAAAATTCAGTACATTCAATTGTAATTAATATCTAGGAGTTTAAATTATTACATTTTTTTTGCATCCAGGTACTTTTGATGTTTCCAGAGACATTTGGAAATTCCTTCCAAGTAATATAAAGGAATAGAAATATAATTAAGACATCCTTCTCTGATAAATTATTGCTTCAGTCAATTTCATTAGCATCCATTCTTAAATTGAGTCTCAACCACCCAAGAAAATGTGAAGGAAAAATATATGACAAGTACTCAGAGTAGTGTGAGATGCAGAACTATTCCATGGACGAATAGCATTTGCTTCCACAGCATAAAGGAGGAGCTCTTGGGATTTAAGAGTGGTATTTTTATTTTGTAAAGCCAGACACACACTGCCCTAATGTGAGTAATGCTGCTTTCAGTGTCAAAGATTGATTTGAATTATATGTTGTTGTGTCTGACCACAAAGAGAAAAATGGCTGTGACTTCTTATTCCACCCTTGTGTGGATATTCTTGACTTCCCTCACAGTTGTTACAGATAAAAGATAAAACATTACAACTGAATGTGCTCCAAGATAAAATGCCATAATAGGAGTCTAATAAGTTGACCAGTTTTCAGAAGTCAGAAATGACCACCACAAAAATGGTTGGCAAGGTGATTATCTAAACAGCCTAGGAAGTTCTGAGTAAGCCACAGCACATGGAGGATAATAGCTTTTTCTAGACACACCTTGCATAGTGGATTATTGATGTCTTTTCTGCACTAGCTAGCCTACTTAGTGGTTGGTGTCCCTATTAATGTGCATTATCCATGAATTACCAGAACCAGACAGATCTTGGGACCCCTAAAATATAAAATTTGAGAAATCTTATATTTTTATTCCTTTGAATCAACTGAGATTACTTGCATCATATTTGCAAACAGAATCTTCTTCTATAGTCATTGAATAAATACTTTGTTTAAGTCCACAAACGCATGTACTTACTCTGTTTTGCACTTCTCTCCTACAGAAGAGTACTGCCTTCAGAAAATAGTAGAAAGGGGTTGAGTTTTTTTTAAGAAACCATTTTATTGGAAGCTCTTACAACTCTTATCACAATCCGTACATACATCCATTGTGTCAAGCACATTTGTACATTGTTGCCCTCATCATTCTCAAAACATTTGCTTTCTACTTGAACCCTTGCTATCAACTCCTCATTTTCCCCTCCCTCTTCATTGCCCCTCCCTCATGAACCCTTGATAATTTCCAAATTATCATTGCTTTGTCATATCTCACATTATCTGATGTCTTCCTTCACCCACTTTTTTGTTGTCCATGCCCCAGGAAGGAGATTATTTGTAGATCCTTTAATTGGTCCCCCCCTTTCTATCCCATCTTCCCTCCTCCCTTCTGGTATCATCACTCTTACCACTGGTCCTGAAGAGATAATCTGTTCTGGAATCCCTGTGTTTCCAGTTCCTATATGTACCAGTGTACATCCTCTGGTCTAACCAGATTTGTAATATAGACTTGGGATGATAATAGTGGGGGGGGAAGCATTTCAGAACTAGAGGAAAGTTGTGTGTTTCATCATTGCTACACTACACCCTACCTGGCTAATCTCTTCCCCAAGACCCTTATGTAAGGGGATGTCCAATTGCCTACAGATGGACTTTGAGTTCCCAATCTGCACTCCCCCACATTCATGATGGTATTATTTTTTGTCCTTTTATGTCTGATACCTGATCACTTCGACATGTCATGATCACACAGCCTGGGGTACTTCTTCCATGTGGGTTCTGTTGCTTCTGAGGTAGATATCCACTTGTTTACCTTTAAGCATTTAAGACCTCAGGCACTATGTCTCTTGATGGCTGGGAACCATCAGCTTTCTTCACCACATTTGTTTATGCAAACATTTGTCTTCAGCAGTTGTGTTGAGAAGGTGAGCATCACGGAATGCCAGTTTAATACAAAAGACGTGTTCTTGCATTGAGGGAGCTCTTGAGTGGAGACCAATAAGGGATTGAGTTTTAGTGCCAGATGAGTCCTGGATCTGAACCTTGGTTCAGCTGAAGTATTTACTAGTTCTATGATATCAGAGCCACATTCCTAATCCAAATGCTCTTGAGTCCATTTTGATACCATGAATGTAGAGTAGAACAGAGTAGAACTTTCCATGGTTGAGATCTTTTTTTAAGTAGATCACCAGGCCTTTCTTCCCTGGTGCTATAGATTAAGTGCAAATAACCCAAGGTCAGCAGTCAGATTTTTAGCTCCTGGGATTGATCAGGGATATAGCAGGAGGTCAGCAGACAAGTTGCAGCATCAAAATCCAGTAGGCAAAAATCCTATAATTTCCTTACACTGCCAATTTCTACAACAGTAAGTTGTACTCTGAATGAAACCTCCCTTACTTGTATCAAGGCTGTGACCATATTAAGGAGTTTATTTGCCCCATGTGGACATCTGCAGATGGAACACACAGAAATCAAATTGAATATATCTGTAGGAAGAGATAGTGGACAACCTCATTATCTGCAGCTACAACCCGGCGAGGAGCTGCCTATGAAACAGAACATCAATTGCTCATCTGCAAATTGAGGTTAAAGCTAAAGAAAATTAAAACAAGCCCATGAACGCCAAAACATAAACTTGACTCTATACCCCCTGAATTTCAAGACCATCCCAAGGAGAGATTCAAAGCATGGAACATCAATGACAGAAGACCTGTGGGAAGACATTAAAACCTTCGTTCATAAAGAATGCAAGAGGTCATTAAAAAGATAGGAAAGAAAACATCAAAGTGGATGTCATCAGAGACTCTCAAACGCGCTCTTGTTAATTGTAGAGTAGCTAAAGAAAATGAAAGAAAGAACAATGTCAAAAGAACTGAATAGAAAATTTAAAGGAGTAGTTCAAGAAAACAAAGCCACATTTATAATGAAATGTACAAAGACCTAGAATTACAAAAACAAAAGGAAGAACACAATTAGAATATCTTAAACTGAGAGAACTCAAGAAAATTTCAAGCTTCAAGTTGCACTCTTGAAAGAGTGTATGGGCAAAATATTGAATGATGCAGGAAGCATCCAAAGAGGATGAAAAGAATACATAGAGTCACTGTGCCGAAAAGAACTGGCTGGCATTCAATCTTTTCAGGAGATAACATATAACAGTGAATCAAAAGTAAGAAATTCAAGCTGCACTGAAAATATTAGTCAAAAAATTAAAAAAGCTGATGAAGAACCAGAAACACTCACTCATCTTTGTCAGGAAATTTGGAAAATATCTACAAGGTCAACTGACTGGAAGAGGTCCATTTTTGTACCCATTCTAAATAAAGGCTACGCAACAGAATGTTCAAGCTATAAAGCAATATCACAAGCAAGTGAAAGGTTACTGGACAACAGTTGCAGCAGCACATTGACAGGGAGGTTCCAGAAGTTCTGGCGGGATTCAGAATCGGACGCACAATGAGGGATATCATAGCTAATGTCAGGTGAATCTTGGCTCAAAGCTGAGAATACCAGAAAGATGCTTACTTGTGTTTTATTGACAATACCAAAGTATTTGGCTGTGTGGAGCAGTGGTTCTCAACCTTCCTAATGCTGTGACCCCTTAAGACAGTTCCTGATGTTGTGGTGACCCCAACCATAAAGTTAATTTCATTGCTACTTCATTACTATAATTTTGCTACTGTTATGAATCGGGTGAACTCTGGGAAAGGGTCACCGCCCCATCAAAAAAGGGCCACGACCCACAGGGTCAGAACCGACGCTGTAGAGCATAACAAACTCTGGATAGCCTTGAGAAGAATGAGAATTCCAGAACACTTTATTGAGCTTATATACATGGATCAAGAGACAATTGTGAGACTAGAACAGGGGAAGAGTGCATGGTTTTAAGTCAGGAAAGTGTGCAGTAGGTTGGTGTGCTCTCATCATACCTGTTCAATGTGTATGCTGAGCACATGACACAGAAGCTGTCTTGTATTAAAGAGAACATGGCGCCATGATTGAAAGAAGGCTTATTGATAATCTATGATATGAAGATGACAATCTTGCTGGTTAAAAGTGAGGAACACTTGACAAAGAGCAAAGACTTCAGCCTTCAATATAGATTGCAACTCAAGGTAAAGAAGACCAAAATGTTCACAACTGGACCAGTAAATGGAGAAAAGATTGAAGTTGTCAAGGATATTGTTTTGCTTGGATGCACAATCAATGCTCTTGGAAGCAGTAATCAAATTGCCAATAGATGCATAGCATTACCTGAATCTGCATCATAAAACTTCTTCCGAGTATTGAAAAGTAAGGATGTTACTTTGAAGACTACAGTGTACCTGACTCCAAGACATGGGATTTTCAATTTTCTTATATGTCTCATGTGAAAATTTGACTTTGGATAAAAAAGACCAAAAAATAAAGTGTTTGATTTATGATACTGGAGAAGAATACAGAAGTGAACTACTGCTAAAAGGACAAACTGATCTGTCATAGAAGTACATCCAGAGTGCTTCTTAGTGGCAAGGATAGCAAGACTTCATCTAATACACTTTGAACATGTGTCAGGAGAGACCGATCCCTAGAGAAGCATATCCTGTTTGGTAAAGTAGAGGGACAATAAACAAAAAGAAGGCCCTCAAGCAGATGGATGGACACTGTAGCTGCAGGAATGGGTTCAAGCATAGGGACAATTGTGAGAATAAGACAGGACAGGGCTATGTTGTACATAGCGTTCTATGGCCCAGAATCAATTTGATGGCACCTCATAGCAATTCACCACACAACTGCTTGATTGCTTCACAGAAGATTCCATCATGCAGTTGACCCCACTATGTTGGAACCTATAATGGGAGAATTCTAGCCCTGATCATTGACATAAAAACTTATCATCATGTCTATGAGCCAGAACTTACTGATTGGAAGTGAGGTTTTTTTAATGTATGTAGCATGCAAGCAAGGTTCATTAATAAATGCACATTGGAATGCAGAACTTGAGAGCATAGGGATGAATTCAACTTAAAACTCTACTGCTATCAAGCCAATACAGATTCATAGCAACAAAAGGTTTCCAAGAATATAAATCATTACAGGAAGAGCCAGCCATAGCTTCCTCTCTGGAGTGATGGATAGGTTGCACCCCAAGCCTTGTTGTTAGAAGTCCCACACCTAACATATAGCACTTGGTGTTAGAAAGAGAACTAAAGTTTTCCTGATAATCATTTTCCAAAACAAGTGACTTCTTCCTTGCAAATGCCTTCCGTCCCCCCACCCCCAACTACATAGTTATTGTATATGTGGATCTCACCAGATGGAGTACAAAGTAATCAAATTGATTACAAATGTTGGAAAGTCAGTATCAGCAAACAAAACAAGGCCCTGGCAACTTGTGGAACAGATCATCAAAACCTCACATGCAAACACAAAACAAAGTTGAGGAAAATTAACACAAGAATATGAGCCAAAACACATTCTTGGTTATATCCCATTTGAATTTAGAGATAACTTCAGGCTGAGCCCCGGTGGTGTAAGTGGTTGAGGGCGGGACCGCGGCTCGCGGGCTTGGTGGTTCAAATCCAGCGGTGGCTCTCAGGAGCAGCACTGGGTAGCACCCACAACCACCAGAGGCAATGATGTCCCCCCAGAAAAGAAATAACTTCAATAACATATTTAGTGCATTAAACCCTAGTTACCAAAATTAGATGAGGTATGGAAAAACATCAAGAATATAATCTATTAAAAGATAAGACACATAGAATAAAACAAAATGGGTGAGAAAAAGCTCAGGAATTTGACTAGAACATTAAGTTGGTAAGCCAAATAGAAAAAATGGTGAAGTAAAAGAGCTGATTAGAAATTTTCAAAGAGCAGCACAAGAAGACAAAGTCAACAAGAAGAAAAGTGCAAACACCTGGAGTTTGAAAGTCAACTAGGAAGAACTCCCTCGGTATATCTCAATCTGAATAAACTCAAGCCTTGAATTGTAATATTGAAGGATTCTATGAGTCAATATTAAAGTGGGCATGAATCACCAAGATAAGATATAATGGATACACAGAGTCACTGTGCATTCAACTATTTAACAAGGTAGCAAGATCCAGAACTGACAGTATTCAAGAATGAAGTCCAAGTCACACTGACAGCACTGGTGCAAAACCATGTCCCGTCCAAGGACTGAAAATGTTTCAATAAATGGCAGCACGACTTTACACCAATGAATGTAGAGTACAGCTCTGGTCAGTCAACAACCTGGAAGAGCTCCATATTTTTGTCCATTCCAAAGTAAGTTTCCTCAACAGAATGCAAAAGCTAGCAAACAATATCATAAATATCACATTCTAATAAAATTTTACTTCACAGTTAAAAACTGGTTACAGAAGTACCTCAACATAAAGGTACCAGAAATTCAAACTGAGTTGACAAAAGGATGTGGCACACATCCTGGGAGCAGCCATGACTTAAATTAACCCCCTCTGAATTTGGCTGTTACTTACAATGGGAAACTGAGGGCATGTTTGTTGTGATCCGATTTTATTACCCATATGGAATCATGGAAGGAGATCATTGTGAAACTTCAAAAAAAAAAAAAGAAAGAGATTTATTTCCTTCATTTGTTCATTTTTCTAATGGCATGATCTCCAGTTTCTTCTTTGAGTTTCTGGGTAATTCTTCAGCAGATGAACTGATCAAAACAGGTGAAGCACATATACCAGGTACTGTTCTAAGCTCCAAGGAAAATACAGGATTCATTGTTATTTGAGTATAATATCTGAATTCTACCAAATGAATTAGATATCTTGCCTTAAATAAGTATTTTGGGTAGATTTTTTTTTGGTCTCTGAATGAGATTAATTTTAATTAGCATTTGAGGAGCACGTTGTCAGGGATTTGTAAAATAGTCTTAGCTCATTAGAGTGTACAGATATATCTTAGAAATATTCAATCAAAAAGAAAAGTAAACTGTGAATACTAGACTAAAGCTGGCACACTCATTTTTTAAATTTCATACAGCTAATGTTTTCAACCTCTTTCATGGTTTTCATGTGTATGAAAAAAAGTGCTATTGATGGCTTAACTCTAGCATAGAGAATATCCGCATGGGTGCTTCCTCTTCTTCTTACCAGTGGAAAAGAAATATGCTATCTTTGAAGGGCAAAGCGGCCTTATTGTTGCAGGCATTGTGACTTGTATTGAATCTCTGGGAGCAGGCAGCATGGGGCACAGCTTGACCTTTCAGATCAGGCAGATTAAGGACATTATATTTTCCACCCAGTCAATGCAAGGCCTATGGTTAATGATTACTTAGAGTCTAAATCCCACTGCTGATTTTCTGTCATTTGGAAATGATCAGAGCCCATGTCCAGCAAAATCTGGTGGTGACATTTTTGGCAAGCTTTTTCAAGAGCAGATGCTTTCATGAGTGAGAGGGAAAGAAAAGGACACCGCGAAAAAGACTACCCTATATTTTTGGGTCAATTTTATTTTGCTTGTAGTTTAGATATTGTTTGCTCAGATGTTTGAATGATGCATTGATAATAGACTTTTCACATGAAAATACATTGCATCCTACTATGGGATAGAATAGTACTGCTTTCTTGCTTAGTGTAGTTACTTATTGGTGAATTCAATTTCCATAATCTTGTCAGAGGTGCATTGAAATAACTCCAACTACCTTCAGGTAATTACATACTTTACCCTTAAAACTCATTAGGAAAAGCGTTGGGTAATTGAGAAGGTAAGCCTGAAATGCCCATGTTTTGAAAATTGCAAAGGGGTAATGGCGTTATAGAATCAAGGGAAATAGTCACATAAGAAAATGCTAATTTCTCGATAGACAATGGCCAATGTATGGTAAATATTTCTTCCTTCAGTTTGTCATTGTTGGATTTTCTTTTTCTGTCCTTATGCTTCTTCACATATAAACTGTAGATGTGAAAATAGAGTAAGAAAGCACTAGCTCTCTGGCGCCTGCCTACTGGGTTTGAACTATGCTGAGATAAACATTGATTTCTAGTCCGATGGGTTTCTTTCCTGATGGGTTTCATCAGGTTTTTGTGACCTCTTTCCTTTCTAAAAACATGGTGCATGAAAGTAAAACTCTGGTCAACATTACAAGAGAGCCAAAGTTCACTTTGGGTACTGCTCAGCTCGTTTAGTTTTGTTGAACGTTGCTTTCTTGTCTTTCAGTTGCAGAAGTTTCAAAGATTATCCTACTTAGAGCTTACCCAATCTGTCAATTTTATTTGAAGCCATTTTTAACTAAGTGATCTATACTTCACCAGAAAATCCTGGGTTCTTACTCTACTTACCTAGAATCTAAATTATCATCATTATCTGGGCTCCATTAGTTCAGCAATACATTGATTTGTTTTATGCTTATATCTAGAGTCACCATATTATGAATGATTCCTTGACATCCCTTTCTGAAGTACTTAAAAAGAGTGTCTATTATCATGCATTCTTCTTGAATAATAGGATTACTAGGTTAGAAGATAAAGAATTTACACATTTATAAGATAGGTGTTCATTTTTCTCTTTTCTCAATTTCCTATTACCTATGTTAATTAATCAGTCATGTTAAGAAGACCCAAAAGTACAGAGAAAGGGGGTACTTGGGGTCCTGACAACACAGCCATCTCTGACATGGGGGCCTTAAAGTGCTGTGAGGTAATTGCTCCATTTATTGCTACTTCCCTGTAAAAGCAAAGAAGGGAAAGACACAGATTCTTTGTGCTCCCGAAGATAGTCATATAGTCACACAAATTGCAAAGGAGGTGGAGGTATACAAGTATAGTATTAATCTAAGCAGATGTACCTATGTAAAACCTCCATGATTTAAATAACTGTGACCATTCTATTATCAGAGAAAAATAGACCGGTTACTGTTGAAGAAATAATGGCATTGCCACACTAGTTTTATAAAACAAATTAGGAATTCAGTCACAGTTACAGAAACATTAGGTGGCTCTGAATTTGTTTAAACAATATTATCCCTTGAGTCTTGATTCCTATATTTAGTGTCAACCGATGTTTATTTCTTGGGGTAAACTTATGAAAGGTTTCATTTGGGCACCGCCACATGTACCACAGAAAGGGAAAATGGAGAATGCATTATCATCAAAGTTGAGGATGGGATAAATGTCGGTGAGAATGTCAGTCCATAGACATAGAATTCAAATTTTACAAAATTTGGACCAACTGAATGTTTGGGGAGGAGGGGAAAAAAGGGGATGAATAACAATACTTGATGCATGATGAAAAACAGAAATATGGGTGAAAGGAGACAGCGGTCAGTGTAAGATATGTAAGAAAACAATAATAATTTATAATTTATCATGGGATCACGAGGATAGGGTGGGAGGGGAGGAAAAAAGAGGAAAAAAGGAAAAAAGGAAAAAAGAGGACTCAAATAGAAAATGAAGGTGGTAATATATGTACAACTATGCTTGGAACAATTGATGTATGGGATGTTACAAGAGCTGCAAGAACCCCCAATAAAATGACTTTTAGAAAAATCTGGACCTACTCAAATAATGACCTGAATTTTAAGAAATAAAAGGTAATAAATATTAAATGTAAAGTCATCTTTGATCAAAAACAGTTGCATGGATATAGAATGGCTTAAATTCCAGAGATATTAGCAGTGAAATGTAGCTTCTCCAATAACTAAATCCACTTAGACAAGAAATTGCGATGACTACCACATCAGAATGAACACATCTGGACTAATGTCACTGAGACGGATTCCATCTTCAAAGAGGAGACTTAACCATCTGTAGCATGTAAATAGAAGGACAATTATTTCATATACGGAGTAACGGAAAGAACTATAACTGTTGTCTTTAAAGAAGACAAAGCTCATGAGGGCCTCCAAAAACTAGAAACTACTATGATTGCCATGGAGAGCAATATGTGATGGGGCTTGAAGAAGTTAATGGGAAAATAGAACTAAGTTATAATCATATTTTTCGAACCCATCTCATATTTAAAACCTATTAAAGGTGGTCTAGTTCTCTAGGGTCAAACTGGGAAAACCGGGTTACAATGACAATAATTTTAACTCAATATTTAAGTGATTTTTAAGTATTTCTAGTGATTACCCTGTTTTCAAAATGGTATGCCTTTGGAAGCAGCATGTATTCTAACCTGCATTCTTTCATGAATTCTAAGGTTGCTTCCAGCTTGGAGATCAATAATAGCTTTAAGTTTATTTTTTTAGCAAAGTGATTTTCTCCTCTTTGTTCCCTTCACATGTGGATGAACATTTATTGGCAGGAACATATATAAATGTACACATAGGTAATCCTTTAGAAGCACAATAAATAGTGCTAATATTGGTTAACCGGTATGGAACATAGAATAGCTACTTTCACCAGCCTTTCATCTTTGACATGATTTCTTTGATTAAAGAATGGTTTCAATGATTATGGTTGTTGGGAGACAGAACAGGACAGCATAGACTATTCACAACCTCTAAATATAGAGGACTTTTCCACTTAGGGGGCTTTGGGCATGTTAACCATTTAGCCAAGCTTAAATAGCTGACATATTTACGTAACATCAAGGGATGAATGGCATGCAGCTTTCAAAGCTACAGTAACTACTACGAGTTATTGGAAGGCCAGAGTGCATTCTTCCACTTCGATTCCAAGATTGTGAATACGATTACATGGTGCTTATGTCATCATTGAAGGGTAGCAGGGCATGCATGTCCTTGAAGTCAGCTGACTCAGATTTAAGTCATTGTCCTTGAACATCTGTATTCCTGTGCATTCTGTCAAATCACCTAGTCTTATCCTCCATTTTTTCCTTTTTAAATGGAAATAATAATTCCTGGCTTACAATGTTATTCTGAATGTCAAATTAGATAAACATGAAAAACCCTTGTCTCTTATTCTGGCATTTCTTATTTATCCTCATGGATTATTGGTATCCTCTTTTCAATTTCAGGCTGGCTTTTCCCTGCCACCTGTCATACATCTGGGCCACAGTTTCCATGCTCATGATCTTTCCCCATCCACTTCCGTCAACTGAACATAAAACATTTGAGCATTAGTTTAGGAAATAACAGGGGTAACGGAGGCTTTCAAATACCATAGGAGTAGGAAATCACAAAGTAGAAATTCCGTTCGGATTGCTATTCAGTCAGAGCATTGAACAAACTCATACAGTAGAAAGATGACTAGAGCACAAAGCTTTGGGGAATTCTTAGCTTCCCTCCATCCTCAGTAGTCCTAAAATAATGTTTCTTTTGGATAAAAACCTAGTTTTGACTTTTGCTTTTGTTTTGTTTTGTTTTTTAAATCATTTTCTTGAGGCTCATGTAACTCTTATCACAATACATACATACCCCCACTGTATGTCAAGCACATCTTTACATTTATTGTCACATCACTCTTAAAATATTTGTTTTCTACTTAAGTCCTTGGTATTAGCTCCTCATTTTTCCCCTCCTTGCTGTCCAACTCATTAAACCTTGATAATTTATAAATTGTTATCATTTTGTCATATCCTACACAGTCTTATGTCTCCCTTCACCCCCTTCCCTGTTGTCCATACCCCAGGGAGGAGGTTATATGTAGATCCTTACAATCGGTTCCTCTTTTCTACCCCACCTTCCCTCGACACTCTCGCTATCACCACTCTCTCCACTGGTCCTAAAGGGATCATCTGTCCTGGATTTCCCATGTTCCTGGTTCCTAACTCTACCAGTGTGCATCCCCTGGTCTAGCCACAATTGTAAGATAGAATTGGGAACATGATAGTGGGGGGGTGGGGGTGGGGAGGAAGCATTGAAGAACTAGAGGAAAGTTACATGTTTCATTATTGCTACACTGTACCCTGACTGGCTCATCTCCTCCCCGTGACCCTTCTGTAAGAGGATGTCACATTCCCTACAGATTGGCTTTTGGTCCACATTCTGTAAACTTCCTCATTTAGAATAAGATAAAATTTAATTATTTGATGCCTGATAACTGATCCCTTTGGCACCTCATGGTCAAACAGGTTTCTGCGGTTCTACCACGTGAGCTTTGCTGCTTCTGAGCTAGATGGCCACTTGTTTACTTTCAAGCCTTTAAGACCCCAGATGCATAGCTTTTGGTAGCCAGCCACCATCGGCTTTCTTCACCATTTCTGCTTATGCACGCATTTGTCTTCACCAATGGTGTCAGGAAGGTGAACACAGAGCAAAGTGTTGTTGATTGAGGAAGGACTTGAGTGGAAGCCCAGTGTCCATCTTCTGCCTTAATATGAACTCTATAAGTATGTGCATGTAGGTCTATTTCCTGTTCATCATATGTAAAAATATTTACCTATGTCCATGCCTGTATTCAGACCTCTATAAATGACTTTGCTACCTATTTCTTTCTTCTCTTTCCTTTTACTTTCCTCTTGTCCCACTATCATGTTTGGCCTTCATTTGAGTTTCAGTCATTCCTCTCAGTTACACCCTTGATCAATCCATAACAGGCCTCTCTAACTCACCTCTCACTGATTTTGCATCTCTTGTTGTTCCCTTGTCTCTGTGTTGTTAAGCAACCCCTCCTTCCCCCCACCTCCCCCTTCTCTCCATGTCCCTCCAGAACCACCAGTTCCTTTGTTTTCTCCCCCAAATTGTTCATCCAGACTATCTTATCTAGATAGACTTGCAGAGAAAATAAGGTAAACAAACACACAAAAAAAGACATAGCAAGATGAAGCAACAAAAGAAAGCAAAATGATGACAACAAAAAGCAATGTCCAGAGAAAATATATAAATAAGTTAAAAATAAAAATAATAAATGAAAATATGTAACTAGTTCAATGTCTGTTTATTGAGCTCTGCTTGAGTGTCCTTCAATTGAGTCTGATGGGGTCCCATGCCCTGGCCCCAAAGTCTATCCTTGCTGCTTTCTCGGGACCTCCATGCGCTCCTTCCCCCTCTCTACTGTTCTGCTGCACAGTCTTAGTGTTTGCCTCGGTGTGGTGGCTTCAGACTGGGTGCGATCCCGACCTTGTGTCTTCAGTGTTGCACACGTAGGGTCTTGGGTCAGTGAGGGATATCAAGTTTCATAGTGGGGACAGTCATAGGGTCTTCTCTGTGCATTGGATGTTCTGAGTGGGGATATCGTCCTCAAAGCTTGGTGGGCCAGGATACACTCTTCTCCCTTCGTTTGCTCCCCCGTGCTCTAGTCAGACATGTCCCACTCCCTGTGCAGCAGCTTCAGTTTCTTCCTCTAAAGTAAATTCTTCTGGGGGAAGGGACAGCTTTTCACATAGTGGGCTTGGGGCTGGGCTCTGAAACCCCTCCACTGGTTCCCAGCTTCATGCCATCATGCTGCATTCACAACCTGGAACACAGGGTTTAAGCTTGGTTCCTCTTTCCTTGTAGAGATATAAACAATACACTCCCCTTGGGTGTGTTAGTGCCCTGTTCCCACGCTGCATATTTCTGTCCCCCCTGCACACACACCCCCCCACACACACACAAATACATGCACACACACACACACACACTCCTTTTTATTGATTACCATATGTAGCCTGGGATTTGGTCTGGCCCCTGCTATACTACCTGGGCCTCACCCAGGAATTTTTGTATAGAATAGCTTTTTCCTTTTCCATTTTTTAAAGCTTATCTCAGTGAACTCATGTTGTACTTGTCCATTTGCATTTGACTTACTTAGTATAATTTCCTCCAGTTCTTCCCATGTGGCAATATGCTTCATACATCCATCACTGGCTTTCAGTGATGCATAGTACTCCATTGTATGTATGTACCACAGCTTTTTAATTCATTCATAAGTTGATGGAAATTTGGGTTATTTTCAAATTCTTTTACTTGTAAACTGTGCCATGATGAACATAGGAGCACCCATGTTTGGCTGTGGTCTGTTTCTTGCCTCTTCTGGGGATATGCCCAGTCGGGGGGTTGCTGGGATAGCTCAATTTCCATCTGTTTTAGATATCACCAAATTGATTTCTGTAGTGGCTGTATATACCAACAGGTTCACCAGCAGTGGATAAGAGTTCCTGCCTCCCACAGCCAGTCCAGTACTTGTTGCTTCCTGATTTTTTGAGTTGGACTATTTTTGAGGATGTTAGGTGGTACATCATTGTTGTTTTAATTTGCATTTATCTTTGGCTAATGATTGGGAAGATTTTCTCATATGCTTATGGCTCACTCAGATTTCTGCCTCTGTGAAACTTCTCTTCAGATCCTTTGCCCACCTCCTCAGTGGACAGTTAGCTTTTTTCCCTTTTGGAAACTAACAGAGCATTGTAGAAATTAGTAATAAGACCCTTGTATGATGTGTCATTGCTGAAGATGTTTTCCCAGGCCATGGGCTCTCTTAATTCACTCTCAGTGAATTCTTTTGATGTACACAGGTGTTTTATCTTCAGTATATCCCACTTTTCAATTTGTGCCTCCTCCTTGTTTGTGTCCTTCCCTATTTCTGACAGCCTATGTAATCCCTGTGCCAAAGTTCTCAGGTTGGTCATTGATGACCCTAATAGTTTGGGATTTTACTTGAAAATCTGTGATCCACCTTGAGTTTATTCTTCTGCAGGGAGTGAGGTAAAAGTCTCGCTTCATTTTTCTACATTTAGATATCCATTTTCCAGCAGCACTTGTTGAAGAGGATATCTGTTTCTCATTTGATATTTTGGGGCCTCTTATCAAAGATCTGTTGTCTGTATGCTGATGACTTTATTTCTGGAATTTCAGTTCTTTTCCATTCTGAGTAGCTATCATTATGCCAATAACAAGCTGTTTTGACCACTGTGGCCGTATAGTATATGCTAAAGTCAGGTAAAGCAAGCCCTCCCACTGTTTACTTCTTCTTGAGCAGTTTTCTGCTAATCCTGGGATTCTTCTCTCTCCATACGAAGTTGGTAATTGTTTTTTCCATTTTTGGGGGGGAGAAAGATGAGGGCAAATATATCAGAATTACATTGAATTTATATAGCACCTTGGGCAGAACTGACATCTTTACAATATTGAATCTTCTGATCCACAAGCATGGGATATGCTTCCATTTGTTGAGTTCACCCTTGGTTTCTTGTAATAGTGTTCTGTAGTCTTTCTTATATAGATATTTTGTTCTTTTAGTCAGGTATAACCCAAGATATTTCAATTTGTGCTTAGCTATAGGGAAGAGTACCACCTTTTTTATCTCCTCTTCTGTGGTCTTACCTGATGTGTATGGCAGTAGGATAGACTTGTTTTCCATATATAAAATCATATCACCTGCAAACGATAGCTTCACCTCTTCCTTCCCCAGGAGAATTTCTTTCATGTCTTTTCTTTGCCTTTTGCTGTTAGCTAAAAGCTCCAGTACGATATTAAGTAAGAGTGGGAACAAGAGTCATCCTTGTCTAGTCCCCTTTTTCAGTGGGATTTTGTTCACCTTTCTCAATTAAATGGCAGGTTGGTTGTTTATTTTTCATAGATACCTTGTATTGTCCTGAGGAATTTTCCTTCCATTCCTTTCATCTCAAGTGTTTTATACAGGAATTGCTGTTGGATGTTGTTGAATGCTTTTTTTTTTTTTGCATCTATTGTCATGTGATTCTTATAGTTTTTCATGTCAACGTGGCAAATGATACTAATGGTCTTTAGTATGTTGAACCATCCCTGCATCCCGGGTATGAACTATATACCCGGTCATGGTTAATTATTGGTTTTATATATATATATTTGTATTCTATTGGTCGATATTTTGTTAAGGATTTTTTCATCCATGTTCATTAGGGGTATTGATCTGTAGTTCTCAATTCTTGTGAGATCCTTGCCTGGTTTCAGTATCAAAGCTATACTAGCTTCATAGCAGGAGTTCAGGAGTCTGCCATCTTTTTCTAAGTTTGTGTAGAATCAGTGTCTGTTCTTTCCTAAATGCTTGGTAGAATTCTCATGTGAAGCCATCCAGTCCAGGGGATTTTTTTGTTGCTCTCAGTCTGTTGAGATTCTTGATGTCCATCAGGGATAATCTAGGGAGGGACTGTTTTTCCAAGAATTTGTCCATGTCTTCTAAGTTGTTGAATTCATTGGCGTACAGTCCTTCATTGTAATGTGTAATTATCTTTCTGATTTCATTAGGGTCTGTGGCGGCCATGTGCTTATGTTAATTAATTTCATGATTGAGATGTAAGGGTGGAGTCTAGTCTGTTAATCTGGAGATAGCCATTGAGTAGCCAATGAGACCTCCATGTGGGCATAGCTTTCTCCTGAGACTTCTGGGAAATCTCACGATATTTCCCTAGTGATGATGCGAAGCTGTCTCCCCCGTTGTTGGGAGTTAGTCTCAGAGATAATGAACTATGGACAAGACAAGATAGCAGGGTCCAAGGAGATGAAAGAGCCAGAGGAGAAGCCACACGGTCTTACCCTGATGGAACCAGACCTTTGATGCTCGCAAAGCCACATGGAGAGCCCTGCCAGCGCTTAGTTGACTCTATCACCACTGGATGCTGTTGATGGACCCTGAACCCTGAAAGGGAGGAGTCATGGGGAGACCTCTGCCACCGCCGGGATTCTGAACCCACTGGCCTGTGACTTTATGAGTTGGAAGGAGACGTTATACACTGGTATTAGGCATATGGGCTAATATCGGACTTGTGACTTTAAACTGGACTGGGTTGGGATGCTTTCTCAATGTCCCATTCCTCTTGTGTATAAATCCTTTCCTTATGTACATATGTGTATTTATGAGTTTGTTTCTCCAGTTTACCCAGACTACCACAGGGTCTGTTGTAATGTTCCCTCTTTCATCCTTCATTCTTGCTATTGAAATTTATTCCCTTCTTTCTTTGGTTAGGTTGCTGGCAGTTTGTCAATTCTGGTTATTCTTCCAAATAACCAACATTAGTTTTAGCACAGTTAATTTTTTTAATTTTTTAATTAATTTTTCCACAGTTTTCTTATTTTCCCTGTCTTGTGTCTCACCTCTGATTTTTATTATTTCTTTTCTTTTGCTAGTAGTGGGATTTTCCTGCTGACTCTGCTCTAGTTGTAAATTTTGTGCCAGCTTATCAGTCATGAGATTCTTTTCCTTTTTCAGGTGTGCATATATTGCTACAAAACTTCCTCTGGGTCTGAGCCCCGGTGGCATAGTGGTTGTGCGCGGGCCTGCGGCCCCCTGGGATGGAGGTTCAATTCCAGCTCCACGGAGCAAAGGCTGGGCTTCCTACTCCCACCACCTGAGGGCAGTGATACCCCCCCTCAAAAAAAAAAACCACAGGAAAAAAAAACTTCCTATGATAGCTGATTTTGCTGTATACAGCGGGTCTTTAACTCAGAGAATATACTTTTTAAATGCTTACTAGTTCTTTGTCTACCATTCCTTTGAGCATTATGTAGTGTCCCTCCTCATCTCTTTTTATGGTTTGAACTTTGAGGTCAATTTTATCTGAGATTGGGATTGCAATGCCTGCTTTTTCGACTTGTTGTTTGCTTGGTATACCTTTCTCCAGCTTTTGATTCTCAGCCTGTTTTTGTCTGTAGTCTTGAGATATGTCTCCTGTAGGCAGCAAATTGATAGGTTGTGTTTTCTAAACCAGTCTGCTAATCTGTCTTAGTGCCTGAGTTCAGTTCATTGATATCCAGGGTTATTATCTCCACCTGTGGGCTCTGTGATGTCACCTTATATCTTTCGTGTTGGATATTCCCCTACCTACCTGTCTTTTTAGTGTGCTGTGCATATATGTGTGAGGGTGGATGATTCTTGACTCCTTTCCATCTTTAAGCCAATCCTATCTTGGGGGCTGCTTTCTCTTTGTTGCCCTCTGGGTAAGGTTGTTTTATGTGACTGTCCCTTACTTATATTTAGTGAGTGCTATTCTTCTGCACATACTGGGTCAACAAGGATCTTTCATAGGACTGGGTTTCTTCTAATGTATTCTTTGAATTTTTCCTTGTCTGGGAAGATCTCACTTCTCCATCTATCTTGATAGGTAATGCCTGAGTTCAGTCCATTGATGTCCATGCTGGTTCTCAAACAATATATATGTCCTTTAGTGTTTGGCGGATTTTGCTCAGCTCTATCAATGTTGTGAGGTGGGTCACAGATGCACTGTGACTCTCCTGTCATGGAGCATTCCCTTGTTGACAAGATCATATTCTGCTTGCAGAGGCGTTTGGTTAGTGCGGAGGTATTATCAGCCCATGAATATGAATTAACCAGTTCTAATTAATTATTCAGCTTCCAGTGTGTGAGAGTCAGACATGGTCTCACATGTACTGAAAACTCCAATGTCTAACAGAGCATCTACAAAATTCCACACACTCAAGAAATTCTACCTCAATAAAGAAATGCTATTTGTTACAACCTACTGAAATCAGTAACTGTCACTTAAGATCATATCACTCACACTCAATTGGATGAAAGTGGGAAATAAGTGACTACTACCTTCTGAAAATTATTCCATCTACTTGAAAGTTGTTGTTCTCTCTTTCTACTTAAATAATTGGGATTATTTTATCTTCTGTATGCATTCTATTTTTTTAGGGGGGGGCATCACTGCTCTCCAGATGGTGGGAGTAGGAAGCCCAGCCCCACTGCTGGAATTGAACCTCCGTCCCAGTGAGCCGCAGTCCCGAGCACAACCACTACGCCACCCGGGCTTAGCCGCATTCTATTTTTAATGCTAAAACCATCTTTGTTATCACTCTCTGTATACTCAATTGAACTTACAATACGGCTTTTAAAAAATATTTGTGGCTACTTCAGAATCAAAACATTTTATGTACAATGTTTACTTTATAAATCTAATTTTTTCATTCATTTAGCATGTTTTCTGTGTGCATTTCTTCTTAGGATGCATTTGATGCTTTATAATAACTTTGGATTTCATATTTCATGTTGTTTTTGTATAAGAACAATTCACAAAACTTCGTCCATGAAGTTCATCTATGAACTTGATAACTTTTTCCTCTTTTACTTTAAGGTGAGAAAATGTCACATTGGAAACTGTTGAAGTAAAATTGGCGTGTTTCCCCTAACCCCCTAAGGAAACTTTTCAGTTATGTTTTATCAAATACTGTGAGTCACAGTGCTCTCATTGGGCTCAAGGCTCTTTGGTACCGACGAGTCTTATTTTAGATCAGGAATAGCTGAATTTCACACCTAGAAGCGCTACTCTTCAAGAATCTTCCTTCTGGGCTTATTAACACCATCCAGCAGCTACCTTGATGAAGTACTGCTGCCAGAGAAAATAAATGTTTTCAGCAAGGAGCTAAAAAGTTTCCTATTCCCATATGTCCGCACTTCAGTTTAGGTCTATCGCCAACAACTAATAGCATTTCAACAACAGTTCATCCAGGTGAGAGGTATGAAAATGCCCCTCTCCTGATGATTCACCAGATGTTGTTATTCAAACATGAGAAGGAAATCGGTTGGTGTTGCATTTAGTATACATGCTAACTTTAAAGTAAAGCACATTGAAAATACATTTAGAGAGGTACATCCCACTCTAAGCATCAGAAGTTACTTGACTTGCTATTTGACCAGAAGTTTTCTCCAGATCTTTGGCTATCTCTGGTATTTATTTGTAAAATTTAGGAGAATGCCAGCTTTTGTACCTAATTGTTGTGCATGTTATTTCCAAAGAAAATAATGCACAGGGAATCATTCTAACATTATGACACTATGTTATTTTCTTGGTGCTAATATAACAAAATATCACAATCTGGATGCCTTGAAGATACAGAGATAGGGAAGACTGGGTGTCTAATATCAAAGTGTTGTCTGTGTTGCGTCCTTCGGAGCCCTGCAGGAGAATCTATTCCTTGTCTCTCTCCATCTTCTAGCAGTGCCAGACATTCTTTGGATTGTAGCTACTGTGGCACATGTCATCTTTCCGCAATAGAGATGTCTGTCTTTCTCCTCCTTTTTTATAAGGGCACAAGGCATACAGCGTTATCAGCAACACTTTCTCAGTTTGACCTCAATGATCCCAATTGATTACATTTTCAAAGACCCTACTTCCAAAAAGCATCACATTCACAGATACAGAGGGTAAGAACTCAACATATTTTCCTAGGAGACAGACACTTTCAATCTGTAACAGATATTGAGGATATTTGAGAAACTATTAACATTCCAATTTAAAGTTTGTGAAAATTAAAATCTACAAGTCTAGGATTATGGCAAGAGAGAATCAATCTTCAAAAAGGATTATTAAGTTGATTTCTCACTGTGGTTGCATTTTAGTAAATGAACTATGTTCTATTTACATGCTGACCTTCTAGTGACTATCATATGAAAACCTTACATTATTGCAACCTCATTTTTTTCCCGATGAAGTTTACAGTGCACTGGAAGATAATTGTTTGCAAGTTAGCTAAGATCAAGGTCAGAGAAAGTATACATACTTGATCAAATACATACTTGGTAACGTCTAAGGGCAGTTAAGAAGAGCTTTGACAGAGGGATTGACACAATGCTGCAACGACGCTTCTAGGATGGATCAATCACTGTGAATACGGGACAGGGACAAGCAGTGTGTTCTGTTGTGTATAGGGTCGCTCTGAAACCTCACAATATGGGTAATAATTTTAACAATGTTTCAATAGACAAGCATAGAGCAAGTAACAGATTCAGCAAAATATAAAGGGCAGCATTTTGTATTGTTTAATATTTTTAACTTCTTTGTATTTCTTAATTTAATTACTCTACCCATTATGATCTTGTGAAATTTGAATGAGTGAATACATCATATCAATCAATTAAGCACCATCTATTCTTTAAGGTCAGATATTCATGCCATCTCCTCCATGATGTCTTTTCTAATCCCTCATTTAACAGCAATGGCGTTCTTATTTGCAGCCTTTGATGTATTCAGTTCAGTAATTGTTCTTAGTCTGTACCATGCTTGTATCTATATACATTAGTGTGTCTAGCACAGTGCCTTATAACAAATAAGTATTAATTGAATGTGCTTAATCAAGAAGGTCATGAAGAGAAAACACGGTAAATCATTGAATCAAACACCTACTACCCCAGTACTAATTAAGAACATAATAAGAAAATGAATATATGAAGTATGATTTTTTTAAGTACTTGAAAATACATTTTGAAAGCTATATTATAATGAGTGAGCGGATAGTGGGGTTTTTTAGTAGATGACTGATGTACTCTGCATGAATTCAACTGCAGATAAATACACTTAATTGTCTGACAGAAAATGTCACCATAAGATATTAGGATAGAGCGAGAATTCAGAGATTCAAACTATGGAGAAATCAGTGTGACAAGTACCCTTGAAAAGGTTAAGGCTCTCCAAAAGCTATTTGAATTGTTATTAGCAATAGTATTCTGAAGGAAGAAATGTGATTGTGTGATGTTTTCAGGTGATAAGTTGTCTTACGTGAGGGTCGATGAGGGCAGAGAAATAGTTTATGTGCAAAATACACTTCTGATTTATGTATCTAAACTTTATTGGGGAAATGGTACATAGAATTTAAAATAAATGGCTATGGTCAGGAATTCTTTGTTATTGAAAGATAAATTTAGTGCTTTATCTATATGTTTATGAGCTATTAAGAAGGTAATATTCTGAGAGAAAACTCTTCTTCTCCCACTTCATCACATAGGTTGCTGACAATTGCGGTTGGGGGACCCTGTATTTGATATTGTCAAAAAGTTCTAGACAAAAGAGTATGAACAATGTTTGGGTCATATCTTTTAGCTTTTCTGGCTTATTTGCGGAGGGGAGGTGTAATGTTATATGTAAAAGAATGCATTGGCCAGATCCTCTTCATTAAGGGATTGTTGCTTCAGTTGAGAGTTCTGCCCTCAAAGAACCTTCATCTGTCCCCCACATCAGGGTTTGGTACAGTGGCAGAGATTTCCTTTCTCCAAGTTTATACCCTTCACAAAAGAGTCCATGGAAGCAAGTACACAGAAATGAGATTACAAAGAACAGGCAATTTGGTCAAATTTAGGGAAATTGTGATGGGCCATATTAAATTCGGAGGGGGGGGGGAACTTCCATAGAGTCAAAGTCAACTAATAAAGCATTCTGTTTGGTGAGACAAGAAATTTACAACTCTTCCATTGGGACAAATCATGACTCTAACCCTGCTTCTTTCTCCTCGTCTATTCAACTACTGGCTCCTTTGTAATTTGGGCATTTATAACAATCAGAGAAGCTAGATTATATGAAGAAAAATATCTTATTAAAATTGTTTAAAACCAGCAAAGATGTGTGTCAGGTTTGTATCCTTTAACCATAGTTATTCAATCAGTATAGTGAGTATTCAATCGGTCAATTATCCTGGAAACTGGATTATACACAGAAGAATATGGCATATGGATTGGAGGAAGACTTATTGACTATGTGCAATATGCAGCTGATGCAATCTTGTTTGATGAAAATGTGAAGGAGCTGAAGCACAGATGTATTGGAATTTGTAAGATATGTCAATAAAACTACTATATTATAAAACAGTTTGGCAGCTTGAACCCACCAATTTCTCTGCTGGGGAAATCTGTGGCATTTGATTCCTTTTTAAAAATTTACAGCTGTAGAAATACATGGTACAGTACAGAATCAACTTGATGGTAATGTTTTTGGTTTATAAGTGCTGCAGATTTTTCCCGCTGGATTTTGCGGTACGGGTGCTTTTTAAAAGTGTTTGGCTTAAATGTCTGAAAGTCAAAGCCTTAGATTTATATTTAAGACAAATCCAGAAATTAAATAGATTCAGAAATATTGCACCATACATAGCATATTCTATTTGTAACAAATAGGCTATTTGAACAGCACTGATATTTTTTCCTAAATAAATTTCAAATTAACCTAGGGATTCAAGCCAGGACTTGGGTAGTCATACTTCTACTATACACTATTTTTCAGTTCCTGCCTGTTGAATTTCCTTTTATTCATTTACAAACAAAACATGATGGGGCTGATCCCCGGTGGCTTAAGTGGTTGAGTGCTGGCCTGCGGCCCACGGGCTTAGCGGTTCAAGTCCAGCAGCGGCTCTCAGGAGCAGCACTGGGTGGCGCCCATGACCACCAGAGGCAGTGATGCCCTCGCAAAAAGAAACATGATGAATTATACATGCCATTAGATACACTTTTGGCAAGCTCAAAGATGAGGTAATTGAATACAGATACTATTTCCTGCTGTATGATTCCACAGCACACTGGCATTGGTAATGGTAGAAGTAAAACAAGTTTGGGAATTTTGATGTTCTTTTGGCTACTGAGCACTTTATCCACTGCACCACCAGCACTCTTTTTCAAAATTCCTAACTCAGTAATAGTGTTGACATTTCAGAAGTGTCCGTTATCTTCCATTATATCTGCTATAAGGCATGTATTGTCATTAGTTCCCAAAGAATCAGTTCTTATTCAAAGTGACTCTACAACCAACAGAATGAAACACTGCCCAGCCCTGTACCTACCTCAAGTTCATTATTGCTTGAGCTTATGGTTGTAACCACTGTGTCAATCCATCTCCTTGAGCATCTTCCATTGTTCACTAACCTTCTGCTTTTCCAAGCATGATATCTTTCTCCAGAGATAGGCTCCTCCTCAGAGTATGTCCAAAACAGAGTTTTTCCCTTCTGGCTTCAAAGGAGCTTTTTTATTTTTCATTTAAAAATGCTATTTATTATTTATACATGTTTTTGATCATTTTATTGAGGGCCCTTCCAATTCTTAGTACAATTCATACATCAACTGTTATCGGGCATATTTGTGCACATGTTGCCATCATTCCTTTCTAGACAATTATTTCTGCTGCCCTCCCCTTTTCCCTGACCTTCATCACCCCTTGATAGATTATAAATTATTTTTTCATATCTCACTGGCCATTGTCTCTCTTCCCCCATGGTTTCTGTTGTACTTGCCCCTGGAGAAGGGAATGTAGTTGTGTATCTCGATCATTATGGTAGGTTCCCCCGTCTTCCCCTGCCCCCTCCTACACTTCTGGTATGGCTGCTCCCATTTCTGCTCCAGGATTGCATGCGTCATGAGCTCTTATCTCATATGTCTGCCTGTGTACATGCTCCAGTCTAGTTGAAAGTGAGAAGCATCACTGGGGCCATGGTAGTGGGGGCTGAGCAAGTCACAAGGGACCAGAGGAATAGTGTGCTTTCATCAATGCTTTACTGCACCCTCGTTGACTCATCCCTTCCCTGTGACCCCTTTCTGGGCTTGCTCCATTGTCTACAAATGGGTTTTGTGTATCTGGTCTGAACCCCCTCACTCTCAACCATATGGTTTGTTTGTTTATTTGTTTGCTTATTAAGGGTCTTCTGCTACATGTTACCTGGACCTGATGACATCTTATGATTGCACAGGCCAGTGCTCGCTTCGGCAGCATATATACTAAAAAATGATTGAACAGGCTAGTGTGCTTTTCCATGTGGGTTTGTTGCTTCTCTGCTGGGTGGACACTTGTTTCACTTCAAGCCTCGAAAACCCCAGACACACTCTCTTTTAATAGCCAAGCACCAGCTGCCTTCTTCACCACATTTGCTTATGTATCCCTTTTGTCTTCCGTGATCGTGCAGGAAAAGAGAGCATCTCAGACTTCCAATTTGTTAGAACAAAGTGTTCTTGTATTGAGGGAGGGAATGACAAGAGACCTGATGCCAATCCAATACCTCTGTGTATTGCCATAGAAATATATGCACATGGGGCAGTACTTCTATTTTTATGGATTAATGTATTTACATATGGATACACTTATGCTTATACTTCTCTCCATAGCTATACTTCCTAGATTATTCCTCGGTTTCCTAAGGAGCATTTGGATTGTACTTTCAGCACAGGCTTGTTTATTATTCTCACAGTGTGTGGTATATTCAATAATCTGTATAAAAATCATAGTTCAAAGGCATAAGTTCTCCTTTGGTTCCTTAATTCCACTTCCGAGGTTTCACACACAAATAAAGCAATAAGAAACAACTTGGCTTGGGTTGACTATAATTTAGTTCTTAAAATGACTTCTTTGGGCTGAGCCCCAGTGGCGTAAATGGCTGAGTGCAGGACTGCGGCCCGCAGGCTTGGCAGTTCAAATCCAGTGACGGCTCTCAGAAGCAGCACTGGATAGTGCCCATGACCACTAGAGGCAGTGATGCAAAAAAAATGACTTATTTGGTTTTTATTACTTTAAAACTATATTTGCAAAGAAATATTGCTTGATTTTCTGATTACTACTTCCACAGTAACTGATGGTGACTCTAGTAAAGTGGTATCCTTGGTAAAGTCAATACTCTCCATTTATCATGGTGCTGTTTACTAGCCCAGTTTTAAGACTTTGTGTTCTATTTATGTTTATTTATGTTTGACATACTGAAGTTTGCGGTCTTCATCAACAACTGCTTCAAATTCTCTTTGCTTACAGTTTGCAAGGTCATATCATCAGCAAATGACAATTGGTTCACGAGTCCTCCTCCAATTTTTATGTCACCTTCTTCTTCATATAATCTAGCTTCTCAGATTATTTGATCAGCATACATATTAAATAAGTATGTAGTTGCACACCCTTTTACAAAATTTTTAAATCATGCAATATCCCCTTGTTTTGTTGGAACAACTGCCTCTTGGTCTGTGCAGATCTTTCATATCTGCATCAAATAAAGTGCTCCAGAATTGCTATTCAGTACAGCATTCTTTGTGGATAAGCATGACACAGTCAAAGGACATGGTGTACACAATTAAACAGGTGACATCAGCAACGATAGACTTCATTCCATGTCCCCTTTTGGATCTGACTTGTATTTTGTGAAATTCCCTGTGTATGTCTTGCTGAACTTCTTTTTAAATTACCTTCACCAACATTTTACTTGTATGTAATAATATGATATTGTTTGATAATATCCCTATTGTGTTGGGTCACCATTCTTTTAAATGGGCAAAAAGATAAATAGCTTTTACTCAGTTGGCCAGGTAGGTGTCTTCCAAATCGTTTGGCATTCGTGAGTGAATGGTTCCAGCCTGCATCTGGTTGTTGTGGTGTCTAAATTGGGATTCTATTGATTCCTGGGGCTTGCTTTCCACAGTGCCTTCAGCGTGGCTTGAATGTCTTCCATATATATTATATACATACATATATATCACCTAAAATATAGTTTATCTTAATAAAGAATATACTTAGGTATAACTAATACATTTGCTTTAAATTAGAATTCATACCCAGAAGAAATTTACTTTACTCATCAGAGAGAAGAAATTGGAAGGCACGAAGCAATTCCTAGAAGCATCTGTCAATCCCAGGGCTTATTACTAAAATGTAGCAATATGTCATTTTGAAAAATGAGAGTATTATCAAGAATTAAGAGGGGGACAATAAAAAATAGTTCTTTCAAAGATGAATTTGGCAAAACATAATACATGGACATAAATCTGTCATGTCAATAGCAAAACCCATAGATAGGTGTTGTGTAATATTTTGCACACCAATCAAAACAGAAACAAAACTGGTATTCTCCTGCTTTGATTGCTTTGTTTGAAACTGTATTTTTATCTAATAGACATTAAAATTATAGGATGTAATAAAGTTTGTGAAACCACATTAAAACAGACAGTAATAGAAAATTCCTTGGAATAGTCAACTAAGAAAAGTCTATTACTTATTTTTATAGTGAAAGAGGTTGAAACTCTGGCCTGGGAGTGAATGGTCTTGAATGTAGTTCACAGTCAGTCATACCTGGGTTCCCTGGGTTTCTAGGAGCCTGTGCTCCTTCTCTGAAACCATACCAAACCATTTGCTCATTTTCAGAAACCTTATTTGGAGTTGAACAGCAGCTCCAAAAACTAGTGTGTCCTCCTGCTCAACCAAATCTTTTTCATCTAGTGTACTAATAAAGGAAATAAATTAGCCTGCGAAAATCAACACCATGTGATCCGTCCTGCTGATCAGTCAACGTGGGTTCCTGAAAGAGGGGCTGGGAATGGAGAGGGCAAGAGACACAAGAAATGGAGATAAGACAGGATTCTGATCAAGTCTTGTTTATTGAGCCAAAAGGCAGGGTTAATATAAGCTAGCAACAGGAAGGGGAGGTACAACTTATGGAAATTAGAGGTAGGGATAATCAGCCAACCATACACATAGCTTCAAAGAAACGGAGGGGAAAAAAATGGCGGGAAGCAGTTCTGAAACAGGTCCGCATGCTAACTAGGTGGGTTCAACAGGTCCGCAAGCCGTTACAGTACAAAAAGTCAGTAAAAGCATCGCTGAGGGATGGGAACAGCATTCGGCTTCCCACAACCGTGCAGGCCAGATCCTTTGAGAGTGATTTTCTAGCATGTATTCTTAAGTGTTCAGCATGTTCTTAATATTGATATCTTAGGAGTTAATTATTTTAATCATGCATAAGGCACAACATTAATTCAGCTAGCTGAGCAATATAAAAAATCTGCTTTTCAATTCGGATCTATAATTATTCAACCTTTTCAATTTGTCTTCTATTCATTTAACCTGGGCATATATGAGTATCTGACTTCAGAGACAAACTTTTTATGTATTTTTCATCTATTTCATTTGCTACTAAGTAGAGATTTTTGCTTTACAAAAATCTACTTAACAGTTTTTACCAGAAGATATTTTGCACAAAAACGTACATGTATAAGATAGTTATACTATAACATTTAAGCAGATAGATCAATCTCTATTTTTTAATATAAAATGGATTATCCCAATTTCAGTTGGGGGCATTGGTGGCTCAGTGGTAAAATACTCATTGACCAAATTCACCTGGAAAATTTTGATATATGTTTAAGGGGAAAAAATGTATATACAGATTTCAGTACTACACATTATACTATATATTCTAGTATGTTCATTAATATTTTCCCCCAGGTATTTCATGTAGTCTGGATTTGCCTCTCTCACAGACAATAAGATCTTGAAAAACCAATCACTAAAAAAAAAAAAGTCAATTACTTCATTTCTTTATTTCAAGATGCTTTTTTCTATGCTGTAAGTTCAGGAGCCTATAATCATTTGTTAGTCAAACCAAATCCAGATTAATAAACTTCTAACAACCATTAAGATATTCTGACTCATGAAGAGTCAAACATATTCAGGAAAAATATTCCTTTCTGTATGTTTGTAGAAATATCAGATTTTGTTCTTCAATTACTAAGGATATAAAAAACTTAACCTGATCATTGAAAAGACTTTAAGGTAACAAATGTTTTTTAAATTTTGGGACAAGTTAATTGTATATGACACTAGTTTATCAAAGGTAATGGAGGATATATTATGTACATTACAGATAAATCAAAGGAACTTACAATATAATAGTGTGAACATGATTTCAAAATGAAATCATTTTTACAGATCATGTTTTAACTGAGTTCCCTCCAAAAAGCATAGCTTTGGAAGAACACCTGGATGTTAGTAATTTACAGTAAAATATGAAGCCTGGATCAGAATGTCTCATGTAACTTGAGACCAACAGAACCAGATATTGCCCAGTGAGCACTACTAATCATTCTGACTAATGTCACAGTTGAAGTTCTAAGTTAGAATGAGAGGAAAAGATGTCCAACACAACTGACTCCCATGAAAATCAACCAAACTTGCTGGTCTGGTGGAATTTCATACATAAATGTATGAATGCACAATCTTTTAAAAATCTTTAGAATTTATTAGCTTTTGTCACTTAAATTTGCAGAAATTTGCTGGTCATAAGCTAATATTTGGCCTAGAATTTTATGTGACTAATTTAAAAGTCATACATATTAACTGCCATGGCTATTTACTACTATAGAATAGTAGGTTTTTGGATATTATAGAAGAAAATATAACCTAATAATACTCTAATTTTTATTACCCTAGGGATTTCATTTCATAATGGAGGAAGCTCAAATCTTTTGACTACAGAATTTTCAGTCCAATTCATACAGGAAAATCAGTTAAAATTTTGAAATTGTGTAGACTCAGTATGTTAGACATGATTCTCTAGAGAATCAAAACAAGGACACTGATGATTTTTGACACAATTTTATATATATTTACATAGATGGATAACATAAGAAATAAACAGTTAATCTGTAGAGCAGTACAAATGACTCAGTACAACTCACTTCCATGAGACAGCTAGTACACTGGCAGTCCTCTGAGTCTTGAGGGTCACGGGGTAGTCCTCTGTAGAGCAATTTAGGCTATCCCACCACAGGCAGCAAACAGCAAGATGGGTCACCAACAGTCAGCCAGATGACAAGGTCCAACAGTCCCCATCTCAAGTGACGTATACCCCAGTAGCATGGTGAAGCAGGTCTTGAAGGAACCTCTAACTACAGCAACACAGTCCACGGTATAGTTGCCCACAGATAGTGTAGCTTGAAAATGGAGGCAGAGAATGAGCTAAGGCAGTTGCACACTGATCATCAAACAGCAAGAGACAGAAAGGTGAGACTTGCCAAGCCATTTATCTCTCCGCCCTTCAATTATCCCACCTGTGTTCATTAGCCAGGTTAGTACAACAAACCTACCTATCACAGTTCGCATGTGAAAAGTCTGCAAACTCAAGTGTCATGCTAAGTAAAGACTACAAGAGTTAAATCTTGGAGGAAAAGCCAAAATAGAATCATACTTGAAAGTATGTATTCTCATGTTTAGTTTTTAGATATTCAACATAATTTTCAAGTCACTAAAAGCATATTATCACTTTCTTGAGTGATTTTTATGCATCTAGTTGAACAATAGAGACAAGTAGGTACAGAAAGATATTCTCATCTGAATCCACAGAGGTTTTAGAAATGTTCTGGAACCTAACACAATGTATATCCTCTTGATTGGACCATTACAATCTTACAGTAATATCTTTTAAATGAAAGCTAAACCATTGTTTTCCAGAGATGAAAGGTTAGATGGTAAATCTAAGAAATATCTAGAATTAAGAGAAATTTCTTCAAAATGTTGGAGTTTTTTTTTTTAATATTTTGAAAGCATTAATGAAAAGGTAAGAAAACAAGATATCACTTCCCAGGTCAGCAACTGTCAGAATGTTCAAATTTAAAGGAACAAATCAGCATAGGAACTGAAGCATACCTTGTGGAACATATAGTAAATTTGTGGATTACGACAGAGTTTGGGGGCCCATATGCCATAAAATAGAGGATTAATACAGATCATAAACAACCAACTTCACATATTTTATCTTTTGTTTTCAATTCTTGAAGAAATCACAATTACTTCAGAACATCTATTTCCTTTTGATCATTTTGCTAAAATTGTGGTGGTTACATAACCAGGTGTCAGCCTGAAACTATTAAGAGTGAAAGGGTGAAGGTTAGCCTGTCAACCAGGTTGCAGTTTGATGACCTCATTCGGAAATGTTAAGGAGATTTTAGCTCACTAGAGGCCAGACCTACACTCTCTGCTTGGTCTTCTTGCTGACAAGACACACAGTGCTCCACTGATGGAACCAGAGCCCAGGAACTTGAGGAGCAACATGGAGATCCCTGGTAGTGCTGAGAGGCTTCCACCACCATTGGATCAACAAGAATTTTCACCCACTGGTCTGTGATCTTCCTGAATTCAGCATCATTATATGTATGAGTCTGAAGAGGAGTATGTAGACTGGTATCAGGCATATGGGCTAATATCAGACTTATGGACTTAATCTGAACCGGGCTGGGATGTTTACTTAATATACAATTACTCTTTATATAAATTTCTCTCTTATACACATGTAAGTGTCTCTAGACTTATTTTTCTTGTCTACCCAGACTAACACACTAAAGCATATATAAACTAGCAAGATAAACACATTTTTTTAACAAATCATTTTATTGGAGGCTCTTACAACACTTATCACCATCCATACATCCCTATATTGTGTCAAGCACCTTCAAACACCTGCTACCATCATCCTCAAAGCATTTGCTTTCTACTTGAGTCCTTGACTCCAGCTCCACCAGCTCCTCATCTTTTCCTCTTCCTCTCCACCCCCTCCCTCATGAACCCTTGATAATTTATAAATTATTTTTGTTGTCATATCTTACACTGCCCAACATCTCCATTCCCCCACTCCTCCACTGACCATGCTCCAGATAGGAAGCTATATGTAGATCCTTGTCATCTGCTTCCTCTTTCTACCCACCTTCCCTCCACTCACCCAGTATCTTCACTCTCACTAATAGTTCTGAGGGGCTCATCTGTTCTGGAATCCCCCTTCGTTTCTAGTTTCCATCTGTACCAATGAGCATCCTCTGGTCTAACTGGATTTATAAGGTAGAATTGGAATCATGATAATGGGGGCAGAGAGGAAGCATTGAAGAAATAGAGGAAAGTTGTATGTTTCATCATTGCTCCACTGCACCCTGACTGGCTCATCTCCTCCCCGTGACCCTTCTGTAAGAGGCTGTCCAATCATCCACAAATGGGTTTTGTGTCCCCACTCTGCACTCCCCCTCATTCACAATAATGTGATTCTTGTTCCTTGATGCTTGTTACCTACTCCCCTTGACCCCTCATGCTCACATAAGCTGATGTGCTTTTCCCCCATGTGAGCTTTGCTGCTTCTGTGCTAGTGGCCGCTTGTTTACCTTCAAGCCTTTAAGATCCCAGACACTATATCTTTTTTGGGGGGGCGGGCATCACTGCCCTCAGGTGGTGGGAGTAGGATGCCCAGCCTTTGCTCCATGGAGCTGGAATCAAACCTCAATCCCAGTGGGTCACAGTCCCGTGCACAACCACTACGCCACCAGGGCTCAGCCCTGCTATATCTTTTGATACCTGGACATCATCAGCTTTCTTCATCACTCTTGATCATGGCCCACTGGTCCTCAGCGATTGTATCTGTAAGGTGAGCACATAGTAATATGGTTTTTTCCTATTTAATGCCTGAGACCTGATCCCTTCGTCATCATATGAGCACACAGACTGGTGAGCTTCTTCCATGTGGGCTTGGTTGCTTCTCAGCTAGATGGCCAAATAGACACATTTTAAAGGACTTTATTTACCTGAAATATAGATAATGATGCCAAAATTAAATATTCCTGGTTTTATCCAGTAAAAACTAGCTGAAATATTTAGTTCAGATGTACTCACTATACTCATGTAGTCACAATGACGACCATAAATCATCTACCTTTTTAAATGCTTGAGTAGAAATAATATCAAATTATAACTTATATATTAAATATCTCCCAAATTTGAGAATTTGAGGTAGAAAAAGAGGAACTGTATGTGGGAAGAAATGCATGAAATGAGCAAAATTAATATAACTGATTGAATGTAAGGAATCTAGTTACAAAAATGGTTAAGTTCTGGACTAGTAGCCAAAAAGCTGGCAGTTCCAAACCATGCTCAGGTGCCTCAAAAACCCAATGGATTAGTTATACTCAGTACATATTGGGTATTCAGGAACCAGAATCACCCCCGTAACAACCAACAATGAGAACCATTGGATATAAAGTTCCATTTGAAGATAGTTCAAGTTCATTATGCTCACACCCTTCACCGAGATGGTAGTGAGTGAATAACCAAGGGGGAATAGGAAGGATGGTGGCCGGCAAGGCTCCAGCTGCTAAATTCACTAATGAGGTTTGTTGGTGAATTTTCACAGCCACAAGTTCAGGTCTTAAAACTGAACCAGTGCCTGGTGAGCAGAAAAGAGCGAGTTAAAAAAGAATATTAAGCAATATATCTTCCAAGAGATCTATTAATGTATCCAGCTAGGTAGCCCTGAAAGATTCTTGACTATGAGTCTAAAGTTATAGTATTTATAGTTTCCAGTTCTAGAAAAGAATAGTACTTTTTTGGTGTCTAGCAATAGTAAATGATGAAAAGCATCTTATTTGTTTTATAATACACTTTGCACAAACATAAATGAAACAAACTGTAGAGGAAAAAGCCTAAGAAGATTTCTTGAAGGTCGCAGACTGAATGCCAACATTAAAATAACAGTATTTAGTCCATTAAATAGAGGTGGTTTGGTCCAGACAGGCTGGCAAATATAACATTTAACTGGGAAGGGGCACCAAAATGCTTCTTCCTCTATTAAAAACCCAAAGAATTTTAATCTAAACTTAATTAGATTTTTAAGTAAGGCATTACACATTATCCAGTCTCCAAGGACATGCAAAGCAATGTCCTTTTGCAGGAAGTTGGCTCAGCATTGACTAGTTGCCAGCAGTCAAACTAAAGAATTTTTAAAGGGATCTGTGTGCTGAGTTTTTAAAAGGTGGAGGAATTAAGATAAAATACGTATATATAGATAATGAAAACAATTCCTCTTCTAATTACCTGTGAGAATAATGTTAAATGGAAAGAACTCACATTGCAAATGGGGAAGCAGTCTTCTTTTAAAGATAAGGAATAGTCATGATTTTACACAAATTGGCATGTTTTTTATTTTAAGACATTTCAATTAGGGAAATATTCAAGTTTAGTTAGTCATGCTCTCACAACTCACAATTTTTTCTTAAAAACATTTAACCATAAATCACAAAATAAATAATAAGTCACAATTTATTTTTAATCATTAAGTGTCTTTTTGTTTATTCACATGCTGTATCTACAGATTCAATGCTTACACAAATGGCAAATACTGGTTTCAAAATTAGTTTCTTGTCTAGATGCAGGAATTCCTCACATGAAAAATCTTTATATTTATTATCTACAAATTCTATGTGTACACAATACAAGTAACTCAATTCAAAGTACAAGAAATCCTTAGGGTATAATGTCAGTTTTGAACGTAAACCTTAGTTAGATATCAAAAATAAGAAACTTTGGTGAGGTCTATAAATTGAATATAAACTAAATGATTTTGGTGGAAAGACATAACCCTGGCACACACAAATGAAGGAAAATTTCCAAAAAGTGCAAGTCTAGATTAATTGAGTGCAATGTAAAATAAAACTGCTGGGGAGAAGTTTTTATGTGGACTTAAATTCTTGCTGCTATGGAAGTAATGAAGTTGAACTATACACCCATCTTCTAATATTTGTTTCTTAATATAATAAAGAAACAGAACACTTTAAAATATGTTTTCATTTTAAATTTGTTTTTGTTTCCTGATTCTTCTCTTCTCCCTCCCGCCACTTCCCCCAAGCCATCGGCCTATTTTCTGTGGATGAACATTTTCCTGGGCTTTTATTTTATAGCAATAGCCTCATACAGCATTTTTCTTTATGTGATTTAATTCACTCACAACAATACCTTCCAAATTCATCTGTCATGAAATATTTGACAGTTTCATCATCATTCTTTAGTGATGCATAGTATGTATATACCAAATGTTATCCATTCTTCCACCATCCAGCAATAGATTGTTTCCATATCCTTGCTATGATCAATATGCTGCAATAAAGAGGTTTGAACATATCTGTTCATGTTTTTATTATTATTACTTTAGGGTGTATGCCAATTAGAGCAAATACTGACTCCTGTAGTACTTCTGCTAGATTTGCCTGAGGAAGTGCCATGCAGATTTCCACAGTGGTTGGATATTTTTACAGTCCCACCAGCAGGACATGAGGGTTCTCATCTCCCTACATCTTCTCCAGCATTTGGTATTTTCTGTTTTGTTTTGCTTTTTCACTTTGCTAACAGTGAGTATGCAGTAGTATCGTATTAGTGTGCTGATTTACATGTCTGAAATAGCTAGAGATCGAAAGCATGGTTGCTCTCTGGATGTCATCTTTGGTGAACTGTCCCTGTACTCTGACCATTTTAAAGTGGATTACTCAATTTTTTTCTGCTGCTAAGGTTAGTTACAGTGTTCTACAGATTTCAGAGATTCGTTCCTTATGTAATAAGTTATTACCAAAAACATGTTCTCAGGGTGTGGGGTTTTTTTCTTATTTGATGAAACCTTTTGGTGTATACAAATATATTTTAGGAGATCCCATTCCCCTATTTTGTCTTCAGCGTCAGTATTTTTCACAATGCTTGATAGTACATTTCTACCATTTATGAGGGCCCTTAGTTGGTCACTAATTTTTTCTTGATGATCATTATAGTTGTAGGTTTAAAGTTTGGAAAGGCAGGTCCCAAGGTTGTGTCTTTTCACCATAATCATTCAATTGATATACTGAGTAATTAATAGAAGAACCTGGCCCATGTGCATGTGACCAAGAGGGCATTAAAATTGGAGGAAGACTAATCAACAGACTCCACTGTGCTATGGCAACTTCTTTACTGAAAGGAAGGAAGACTTGAATCACGTACTAATGTAGATCCAAGTTGATGTGGTCTTCATTACGGACTATGCATCGAGATGAAAAAAGAAAAACTCCTCATAATCCTACCCCTACCCATGAACAACATCACAATACACAGAAAACCAAGACTGAAGTTATCAAGGATTTCATTTTACTTGTGTGCACCCTAATACCCATAATACCAATAGTTAATAAATAAAATGGCACACAGTATTGGCCAAATCATTGCAATAGACCCTTTTAAAGTTTTAAAAGGAAAATAGGATGAGGACGAAGCGCATGTGATAGGTTTTGGTGTCACTGGACCAGGATTCTCAGTGGTTCGGTCTCATAATATCCTATGATGTAAACTAGCTTGAAAGTGACTCCGTGACAGCAGTGGAAGAATTCAGGTGGGACTGCAAGACGCTTTCTCAGGCCATGGCCCTGAGGAAGTTTCCTCAGGGGTCTGGTGCAATTCTTATTTTAACTAGACACTGAGCAGAACTCATTTGCTTCTTGCTCTTGGTTTCTGCATCAGACTCATTAGAGTCCTCTGAATCTTAAGATTTGAGTCATCAGCTTGTCATGCTGCCTGCCTGCCCCAGCGGCCAGAGGCAGCCAGCCATCTGACTGCTAACCAAGGGTTTAGCATCTGCATGCATACGCCTATGATCCACATGCTTCATCTTCCTGCTTCCCATTTTCTCTTCTTACTTCCTGCTTCATCAGTCCCCACAGTTATGTGAGGCAGGAAAAGCTTCTAGGTAAGTATCTGAACTAGGGACTAGAAATGATTGAAACTATCCCCTTCTACAATTACATGGGCCATTTTCTTCATATCAACTTCACCTTCTCACTTGCTTGCTTGTTCTCAATATATAAATTGACTAATCGATGGGTCAATGGAGCAAGTACTGGTATTACTTGTCTAGAGAACACAGCCTAACCTAGTGCCCCTGACCAAACCTTAACATTTTCAGTCAAATCATATGCAAACAAAATCTGGACAATAAATTTAAACTATTGGGTTGGTGAAGAATGTTGAAAATACCAGGATAACAAATCTCTCTCTCTCTCTCTCTCTCTCTCTCTCTCTCTCTCTCTCTTTCTCTCTCTAGAAAGCACTTCAACTAGAACGTTTCTTTAAAGTAGGATGGCAAGAATTTGTTTTACCTATTCTGGACATTTCTTCAGGAGGTTCCAGTCCCTAGAGAAGGACCTCAGGCTAAGTAGTCTGGGTAGACTAGAGAAACAAATTCATAGACACACATATGTATATAATGGAGAGGTTTATACACAAGAGGAATGGAACATTGAGAATGTATTCCAACCCAGTCCAGTCCAAGTCCATACACCCAATATTAGCCCATATGTCCGATACCAATCCAAAAGTCCTCTTCAGACTCATGAAGCACATGCAATGATGCCAAGGCAATCACAGGCCAGTGGGTGCAGAGTATTGTGTATTCAGTGGTGATGGAAGCATCTCAGCGCTGACAGGGGCCTCCCTGGGACTTCTCAAGCATCTCAGCACTGGGGGATACTCCATGCGGTTTTTCCAACTTCAGAGGTCTGGTTCCATCAGGGTAAGCCCAGATGGCCTCTCCTCTGGGATGTCTCACATGGAATCAACCTTGTGTCTTGTCAGTAGAGTGTCTACAAAAGACTGAGCCATAAGTCTCTGACCTCCAAGGGGGAAACATAGCCAGATTTCTCAGATTTCTCAGGAGAAAGCCATGCTCACACAAAGGTCTCATTCAGATTGATAGGCTAGACTCCACCCCTACACCCCCAATCAGAAATCGACACCAAGTACATGTCTGCCACACTAGGTAAGCTAGATGGGTATTGAAAATGAGGAAGACCCTCAGTAAGATGAATTGACACTGTGACTACAATTCCTTGTTATAAAGGCTATATATTCTTTAAAATTGTGTTGTCTAGAGAAACAAAACCAAAGACACACCCATATGTAGAGGAATGAACTTTCTACCAAGGAGCAATACTATATCAAGAAGATGTGCTAGCACACTCCAACTCAAATCTATGGGTCTGATACTAGACAGAGACATCTTCAGACTCGTGCAGCTGGTGATGCCAAACAGAGAAATGGAAAACGGGGAGAAAATAGGCTGCTGGTTGCCACGTTAAGTGGATCCAAGCTCAATAGGAGCATAGCAGGGTGCTGACAGTTCTCCAGGTGGGTGACCCAGCAAGTCCCAACAAAGAGCAAGGTGCAATGGGAGGAGATGTTCTCCGTGTCTCTCTTAGAAACAGACCACATCCCCAAGGAGGCATCAGCACGCTACCACCTCTTTTGCAGGTTGGAATCCACCGCTTTACTTTCACACAACTTCCAGGTGACGTTAACTCTGACTGCCACAAATATTTTCACTCTCTCATTGAATGGAACTTCCTTTCCCATCTCTTGTAGTCTTTGTTTTATGTCCATTGATTCCTTACATCTTGGAAAAGAGTTACAAAGCGTGAAGCAAATGTTTTCCATACTTTATTGTATACATACTGTGACATATATTTTTCAATGACTAATTAACATGAGTATTTTCTTGATGTCAAAACTGTTCGATGAATCCTTTACTGGAAGAGAGCCACACTGAAATAAAAAAAAAAACATACTATTTGAGTTGGAACCAAAAGTAACATAGCGACTGGGGTCTTAAAGGCTTGAAGGTAGACTAGCAGCCATCCAACTCACAAGCAAAAAAGCCCACTTAGAAAAAGCACACCAGCCTGTGTGGGCACAAGGTGTCGAAGGGATCAGTTATCAGGCATCTAAGAATTTAAAAAATTATTATTGCATATGAACATGAGTACAGGCTGAGTACCCAAAGTCCAACTGTAGGTAACAGATTTTCCCTTACAGTGAGGTCACAGGGAGGAAATGAACCTGTTAGGGTGTAGTGTAGCAGTGATGAAACATACGACTTTCCTCTATTTCTTTAATGCCTCCTTCTTCCCACTATCATGATCACAATTCTACCTTACAAATCTGGCTAGACCAAAGGATGTACACTGGTATAGATAGGAACTGGAAACACAGGGAATCCAGGACAGATGATCCCTGCAAGACCAGTGGTGAGAGTGACAATACTGGGAGAGTGGAAGGAAGATGAAGTAGAAAGGGGGGACTGATTACAGAAAGCTATATATAACCTCTTCCCTGGGGTACAGACAACAGGATTGAAGGGGGACCAGTCAGTGTACGATATGACAAAATAATAATAATTTATAAATTATCAAGAGTTTGTGAGTAAGGGAGTGGGGGCTAGGGAGGAAGAAAGAATGAGGAGCCGATGCCATGGACTTAAATAGAAAGCAAATGTTATGAGAATGATAAGGGCAATGGATGTACAAATGTGCTTGACACACAATGGACTTATGTGTGAATTGCAATGAGTCATATGAGCCCCCCATAAAAGGATTTATTTAAAAATACCATATGCATAGGTTCTTCTTAATCAATAACAGAAGTTAAAATATTACTTCAAAGTAAATTAAGTGTGGAAATGGGCCAGTGTTCATGGAATGCGCTGATTTCACCATATTGCCCATAATCCAGAAGCAACTGGCTTAATGGACAGTTAAGTTACACAGCTAGCTTGATGGCAACACCTTCCAAGGCTGACGCGGTGTTCTCCAGGAAGCTATCCAGTAGAACCCTGGACCTTGATGCTAATCTATTCTAGAAGGAGCAGTGAGATGTGATGCAGTCAAGTTCTGAAACAATTTTTTTCCCATAGCAAATAGCTGAAAATGGATTCACCCACTCTCGACCTCCAGAAAAACACTGGTTTTGCTGTAACCTTGCCTTTTTATGCAAAATATCACACGGAAATTTCAAAGTTAATATGTACATACTTAAATGATATAATTTAAATAAAAAACACAACACTCAAAAGGTTTTAACAAGTACAATATGGTCCATACCTTGATATGGGAGTGATTCTATTCACTATTAGTCCTATGACCCCTTTGACACTTTTTGCTTCCTCTCTGAAGCTCACTACTCTTCTAGTCAAAGTTCCAAAGAGGAGAACTCCCCCACCTGGAGATACAACACTGAAATGGAAGCTCAGAATGCCACCTGGCTACTTTGGACTCCTCGTATCTCTGTATCAACAAGCAAAAAAGGGTATTACTCTATTGAGTAGTGTAATTGATCCTGATTACCAAGAGGAAATTGAATTAGCACTGTACAATTGTGGTAAGAGATAATAAGTCTTCTTGTTCAAAACCATTTTATTGGGTGTTAATACAGATATCGTATCATACCATAGTTCAGTCACATCAAGCAATTTTGTACAATTGCTACCACAGCTTCCAAACATTATTTTCCTTCCTGAACTCCTTGACATCAGCTCCCTTTGCTTCCCCCAACCTCTGTCCCACCTCCACTGTGTACACACACACACACACACACACACACACACACCAAAATCTTTATTCTCCTTACTGTTACTATAGGTTCATCAATCCTGTGTTTCATATATTTAAAACAGAAAAACATATCACAAAAATTCAAGAGAATGACTCCCAAAGACATACCCCTTCTGAGATAAAGCCCTACATGAGCAATCAAAAGACAAAAAATACATAAAATGTTGAAAGCTAGAGCAGTAAAGGAGGAGCCATTGGCGATATTGTAAGAGTTCACGTCAGGTTTAGCATTGTGATCTTCTATGGTCTCTACTTTATCTCTACTGACAACTCCAGACTGTGCCTTGGAAATTGCAAACTTCAGACATTAGAACTTCAGACATTCTTCTAATCAGCACCCTTGCTTGTAGAATTGCTTCACTCACAACCTACTGCTAAAAGTAGGTTTCTTCCTTGTGTCAATTAGTTGACTTGATATGCAATTGTCTTAGGGTTTATGGTCTCCAGTACTCTTTCCAGTGTATATATTCCTTAACTTTTCTCTGATTAGTATATTGAGGATCTGATGTTCCAACTACAATATCTACACACTGTGTTACAAGTGTGAACTGATATTTTTCAACTTCAATTCATCTGCCTTTTATTTGGCATGCCTTTGAACCATCTCCAGATCTAATCATTGAATTTTCTTGACCAATTTAACAATAAATTATAATGGCCTAGATATCATTAACAGGAAGAAATATTTTCTAATTCAAAAAGATTTCCCAATTGAGTATATTAAAGGGATACACATGGAATACAAGATATTCATTTTACAAAACAAATAGTCAAGTCCATATTGGTAACCAGTGGCATTACAAAACATTACATCTATATGACTCTCACATCCAGAAATTATATCTATCTTTCAAAACCTAGATTAAATGCCTTCATGAAGCCTCTTTTATATCCTCTCTTATATCACCTTTCTCTCTACTTCCATAGCAGATTTCTTATCATAATTATGTGTTATTCTTGTTTCATCTCTATTTCAAGGTAATAAACACTACATAGCACTATAGATTTCTCCTTATCATAATGACTAATAGTTCATAAGGCTTGAGTTTTCTTCCCACTAATACTAACAATGAAGAATTATTTCCTCGCACTTAATTTAACTCAACAAAACACAAAGTAGATATTAGCAAATGGTAACACACTTCCAAGATTTTCCCTATTCTTATAAAAATCATAAGCAAACATGATATAGAAAAGAAAAGAGCTGTTTATGATGACTTCATATCAATTCACTTTGGTTGCTCAGTGACGTTTATATTATTTTTTCCTTCTCTATAAATAAATGTATTTAGATGTGAGTTCTGTAGGTCTATTAGTTTTCCAGCCTTGATAATACAATTCCCTTTTTGGCTAAATTGGCAATACTTAAGCAAATACATTTTAAAATTTTTTCAGAAGAAAACAAAATATATATTTTTAGTTTTCAATATATTTAATTTTGTTTTGAGTTGTTTTTCTTTTCAAATCATTGCATTGGGGGCTCATACAAGTCTTATCACAATCTATACATCCATCCATTGTATGTCAGGCACATCTGTACATTTGTTGCCCTCATCATTCTCAAAACATTTGCTTTCTACTTATGCCCTTCATATCAGCACCTCATTTTCCCCCTCCCTCCACTCCCCCCTCTGTCATCAATCCTTGGTAATTTGTTTGGGGTTTTTGTAGTGTAAATAAATGAGAAAGGCATCGGCCACAAAGTGGTAGTCCTGAGAGGTAGCTGAAGTTTGGCATGTGTTTAGAATCAGATCTGCTCACAATTGTAGCAGGGCTGTTCAAGACGGTAAGTGGGGTTAGAGGAAACTATACATACATACATACATACAAATATATACACATATATTTTTTTTTACATAGGGGATTCTAGGAACATAACTCACTCACTCACTGGGAGATTCCAACTCACAGGGACCCTACTGAGCAGAACTGCCCCTTTTGGTTTTCAAGACAGTAACTCTTTATGGGAGTAGAAAGCCATTTCTTACCCCGCCCCCTCAGCCATTTCTTACCCCACCCCCCTCAGGGTGGCTCGCGGTTTGAAACTGTTGGCATTGTACAGTTTCCCCTGTGTCGCCTAAGCCACCAGAGAAAGATCAGATGAGTGATATGCAAAAAAAAAGATCAGAGGGGGAAGTCTGTAGGCAACTTCTTAAGCAGCACCAGGGAGAGCTCCCTGTGTCCGTCTCCACAGGCAGGAAAGAATGGTTATTTTTTAACTGCTGCAAGCTCAGGATTTCTCGAATGGGCTTGTTTTCCAAAGAATTTGCCTGACATATAAGTCTCAAACCTATTTAGTCAGATCCTAAAACTCAGTGGGGATCTCCTCGTCTACCTCAAAAAATTTTTACCTTGATTGGGTTCCAAGTACTTCCAGGCAAACATATCTTTTATGTGACACAATCAACCTGGGTAAATAGGCAGGAGCCCAAGCATCAAGGTCACTTGACAGCATAAGAGTTAAGTCATTCTTGGATGGCAAAGAAACAAAAAATAATAATTAAAAGTATAAAAATAGTATTCATTTTTCCCTTAAAGAATGTAATAGAGCACAACTCCATAAACCATTTTTTTAGCAATTTATTCTTTTTTTAATCACTTTATTGGGGGCTCATACAACTCTCATCACAATCTGTACATACACTCATTGTATGCAAAGCAAATTTGTACATTTACTGCCATCATCTTTCTCAAAATATTTTCTTTCTACTTTAGCCCTTGGTATTAGCTCCTCCTTTTTACAATCCCACCCCCCTCTCTCACAGGTCCATGATAATTTATAAATTATTGTTATTTTCTCATATTGTGCACCGTCTGATGTCTCCCCTCACCCACTTCCCAGTTGTCCGTACCCCAGGTAGGAGATTATGTGTAGATCCTTTTAATAGGTTTTCCCGTAGTCATTTTCTTAATAAATCTACCAGGCTCAGATGAATTATAAATATTAGTTATCTGTGTATATTGGGAAATATTCTATTTGTATTTTTTGAAGTGTAGGTATAAAAACATTTTATACTGGCATAGTAGAGTAAGAAATTGATTCCACTCCACTCCAAATTGACAATATAGTCCAATTTGTATGGAAATAGATTTTCCTTGGGAAGTGAATTGAATATCTAATAGGTATAGTCATCATTGGCTACAAATAGCACCAAAGTTTATCTCTGTTGAGTCAATTCAGAGTTATAGTGACCCGACGGGACAGAATAGATGTGCTCTATCAGGTTTCCAAGCCTATCATCTTTACAGAAACAGACTGCCACAGCGTTCTCCCCCAGAGCAGCTGGAGGGTTCTAGCCACTGACCTTTCAGTTAGCAGCTGAACACGTAACTACTTAAACACCATTACGGTTCTCTTAAATCAAGGTTATACCTAGAGAAAGAGTATAAAAGACCTACAGTCAACCTTGGCTTCTGTACAGAAAACAGCATAGCAATGAATCTGTCCACAGATATATTTCCAAGAAACTTGATATATATCTTTGTCTCATTTGTATTCTTTCATACTTGTACACAAAGATCACTGGATATCAGTGTCACAGAATTTTGTAATCAACATTACACAAGTAGAAACTGCCAATGTCACATTCTTCTTGTCACAAATAACTACTTGTATGTCCTAGGTATACCATAAAATTACTAGTCTTCAAAATATAAATTTTCTACTTGTTTGTCCATTGAAGTATTTGCATTGGGGTTCAGTTGTTTTATAACTTGATTCTCAAGATACAATAAAAGAGACAGAAGTAAGTTAATTTGTGTAAATCCATAGTAATGAATTTTTTAGATGTTCAATTGAACATTTAGACAATCAAGGAGGTATAAATTATTTCTTGTTGCCTTAACCCAATTCTCTGTGACTTAAACTTGTGATTGTTAGGGGCCCTCAGGTCCATTCTGATTCAGAGTGACTCAAGCAAGAAGCACTGTGCCATTCTTCTACTTGTTCAATGTGGATCAAAACAACAGGCATTTATTGACTTACTGCTTGTGTAGCAGATCAATGCTTGTGTTTTTGTTTTGATTACCTTCCATTTGTGACTCATCCCTCCTTCAGAGTCTCAAAATGCCCTTCATTTTTCTTATGGATGGGGAAATCTGAGTAGAGAATATGGAACTTTTATGAGTCAGGCATGGATAAAGGTCCTATCATTTTGACCTGTATTCCTTTAAACAAAACTGTGATGTCTAACTTATCATGGAGAATGAAGAGTAGTTTAATTAATACCTGAGTAAAAAAAAGAAAATTGCATCCATTAAACTACATAGGCTTTTCCTCAGAAGAAAGATTTGCATATCTGGCAACTTCCACATTTGGCTCTTACACTGATCTCTTCTGATGATTCTGATGCCTAGTGACCCTCGGTACCACAGAATGAAACAGCGCCCTGTCCTGGACCATCTTCATAATTGTTCTTTTGTTTGAGCCCATTGTTGCAACCGCTGTGACCATCCATCTCATCAAAGGCCTTCCTCTTTTTGCTATAGTTCTCCTTCACCAAGCCTGAAGCTTTTTCCAAAACCTGGCTTTTCCTCTGATAACATGACTAAGGTATGTGAGATGAACTCTCACTGCCCTCCCTTCTATGGAACAGTCTGGCAGTACATCTTCTAACACAAATCTCTTCGTTCTTTTGGTATTCTCTGGTACTTTTAATATACTTTGTCGGCTGAGCCCCAATGGCGTAGTGGTTGAGTGCAGGACTGAGGCCCACGGGCTTGGTGGTTAAAATCCAGCAGTGGCTCTCCAGGAGCAAGACTGGGTAGCTCCCGTGACCACCAGAGGGCAGTGATGCTCCCCCCCAAAAAATCAATACACTTTGCCAGAACCATAATACAAATTGATCTAGATTTATAGATGATAGATGATGATAGATACATAGAATTCATACACGTAATATCACAGTGCATCTACACTTCATTGTGCTCACGTGAAATCTGGTTATGAAACAAGAAGTAGTCAGACAACCAGAACAAGGGCATGGTTTAAAATCAGAAAAAGTATGTGTCAGGGTTGTAGCCTTTCACCATATTTATTTCAATCTGTAGGCTGAGAAAATAATTCAAGAAGCTGGACAATATGAGGGAGGAAACATCAGGATTGCAGGAAGTACTATTTATAACTTGGGATCTGCAAAATGATACACAATTGTTTGCCGAATACTAGGATGACGTGAACATTTAATGATGAAAATCAAGTACTGCAGCCTTCAGTATGAATTATCTTCCAATGAAAAGCAGTAGTGCTCAACCTATCGGTCGTGATTCCTTTGGGGGTTGAACAGCACTTTCACAGGGGTTGTCCAAATCATAAAAGCAGCAAAGCTACCATTATGAAGTGGCAACAAAAACAATTTTATGGGGGTCACCACAACATGAAGAAATCTATTAAAGGGTTGCGGTATTAGGAAGATTGAGGGTCACTGATGTAAAATAATGGAAATGCAAGTAAATATGGCCGATGGAGCAAAGATTTAAGTTGGCAGGGATTTCATTTTACTAGGGTCCTCTTGGAAACGGCAGCAAAACATCAATTAATGTACTGCATGCATCAAATCTGGGCACAAGACCTCTTTTAAAAGGTGTTGAAGAGCAAGAATGCCACGTTGAGGACTATAGTGTGCCTGAGGCAAGCCATGGTATTTTCAGTCATCTCATGTGAAAGTTGCATCATTACTAATTCCTTAATAGGGAAGACCAAATAGAATGGATCTATTTTAATTATGGTCTGGAGAAGAATATTTAAAGAACAAACAAGACTCTTCAGGAAGCAATACCACCATCATGTTCCTTAGACAGGAAAATGGCTAGAGTCCTTCTCACGTACTTTGGGCCTGCTGTCCAAGAAACCTTGGAAAAGGACAGAAGGCTCGGTAAAGTGGAGGGTCAGTGAAAAAGAAGAAGACCTTGGATAAGATGGATTGACCCTGTGTCTGCACAAATTGGGCTCCCACACAATGGTTGTCAGCACAGTACAGAGCCAGGGAGTGTTTCTTCTCAGGGGCCCAGGGCTGCTCAGAGGTGGAACTGACTCACTGGCACACAGCAACAACACCGCGGGACTGCTGGGATCTGTTTTCCAGGTTCTGCTTTAGGACTCAATGACTGGCTCCCTCCATTGTGTTGTTGTTGTTGTTGTGTTTGTTTGTTTGTGGGCATCACTGCCCCTGGTGTGAGGAGGAGACCCAGCCTTGCTCCTGGAGAGCTGCTGCTGGATTTGAACCACCAACCCTATGGACCGCAATCCTGCACACAACCACTACACCACCAGGGCTCAGCCCTGCTCCTTCCATTTTTGAGGAAGGTTATACTAGACATGCTCTCTGCTGTCATCTGCTCTTGGAATTATGTTTTCCTGAAGAGATTCACGATATTTAAAGTCATGCTCCTTTCATAGACATCCAATGCACAATCACTGCTCTAGGCAGTGCTATAACTTTCCAGTCCTCCTTTTCCAACTCTGGACAATTCTGAGTAGTCACCAGCGCTTTAGAGCCCCCATGGTATTATCTGAGGCCTTGGTGTGACAGTACCACAGCCCAAATTCTCATTCAACCAACCTAGCTTCCTTCTCTTCTCCAGCATAAGTTGATCGTAGGAACATCCACCTTCTCTTCTCCAGCATAAGTTGATCATAGGAACATCCACTAGGGAAAAACATTAAAAGATCAAGTATTTAGAAAAATTGAGCCAGTTGACCCCAGGTAGCATCAATTCTCATCTATTGTAGTGCTGATAAAATTAGCACATGAATGAAGTTACCCTATTAGGTGGGATAGGGACTAGTCATGGACCAAACAACATGAATCCTCACTCCCCAAAACAAATAGAACCATTGCTGCTATAAAAATCCAACCATCCAGACTGAACCCCCATGGCATAGTGGTTGAGTGCTGGACTGCAGTCCACAGGCGTGGTGGTTCAAATCCAGCAGCAGTAATGTTGGGTAGCTCCCACAACCACCAGAGGGCAGTGATGCCAAAAAAATCCAACCTTCCAGCAATGGAGATGAATCACTACCACCTGCTATATAACAGCAATCCTTTCAGGAACAAAATTAGCCATGTAGTGGTATTCTATTATATTTTGTTCCTTTTATTCTGGGAAAAGGTAAGTGACATGTATTGTTAAGAATTGATATATATTGAAAATCTGGGTGTGACTCCCTTTTCCTCAGAGCTGAAACTTGCACCACTCCCCAAGACTTTAGAGTATTTAATCTACTAATAAATCACTTTCCATAATACTGCATCAGACCTGTAATTCTACTTTACATCAAAAGTAGTGTGATAGGGAGCATGGGTTAAAACCAGGAAAAGTGTATGTCAGAGTTTCATTCATTCACCATTTTTATTCAATCTGTATACTTGCAAACAATTTGAGCAGCTGTACTATTTGAAGAAGAACATGACATCAAGATTGAACAAAGGCTTCTTAGGCAGATAACATAAGTTTGCTTGCTGAAAGAGGTGAGAACATGAAACACTTATTAATGAAAATTAGACCATAGCCTTCAGTATAGATTACACCTCAATATAAATTAAACAAAAAAAATCTCATAACTGGAGTGAGGCCCAGGTAGACTGGCATGAGCCAGACTACATCCAGGGGTACATATGGTAGCCAACTGAGGGTGGAAGGGGTAGATGATGATGTATAATGGAGGAATGGGGCACTAACCCACCCAAGGGGAACTTACTGTTTTTATCTCCACAGGGAAAGAGGAAACAAACTTAAATCTGGTGTTCCAGGATGCCAATGCAGCATGAGGGCATGGAGCAGGGAGCCAGTGGAAGGGTATGAGGGCCCAGTCCCAATTCCAACTACGGGGACAGCCACCCCTCCCCCGAGGGGAGTTTGTTTTGGAGGTCAGCACTGAGGCTGCAGCTCAGGGAGAGAGACATGTCTGACCAGAGCACACAAGAGCAAATGAAAGTGGAGGAAGAGAGAGAGGATTTCATCCTGGCCCATCAAGCCTTGAGAATGATCTTCCCACTCTGATCAGCCATGGCACAGGGAGGACCATATGATCAGACCTACTCTGACATATGACTTCCCTTCCTGACCCAAGGCCCTGTAGGGACAACACTGGAGAAGCAGGGTCGGGAGTGCACTCAGTCTGACCCCACCACACCAAGGCAAGGGCATGCAGCAGAGCATGGAATTCCCAAAGGAATGTCAAGGATCCCATCTGACTCAACCTTTGGACACTCCTGGAGGGCAACGACCAGACTTGGAACTATTTACTATTTTCTTTTGTTATTATTTTTTTACTTATTTATGTATATTTTTCGGACACTTTTTTTTTTGTTGTCATCCTTTTGTTTTCTTTTTTTGCTTCACCTTGCGATGTCTTGGTTTTTTTGTACATATTATTATCTCTACATGACTATCTAGATAAAATAGGCTGGATGAACAGTCTGGAGGGGAAAACAATGAGACTGTTGGTTCCTGGGGGGAATGAGAGATGGAGAGGTGGGGGAAAGGAGGTGGTGTTAACCATCCCAAGGACAAGGGAACAACAAGTGAACCAAAACCAGTGGCAGGGTGAGTATACAAGGCCTCATAGGGACTGAGCAAAAGTAATGTATCAGAAAGAAATTACTGAAATCAAAAGGAAGGATGAGAATGGTGGTGGGACAAGAGAAAAGTAAAATGAAATAGAGGAAAGAACTGGGAGGCAAAGAGCATTCACAGAGGTCTAAATACAGGCATTGACATAGGTAAATATACTTAGATATGATAATGGGGAAATAGATCTGTGTACATATATTTAAAGGGTTAGCATTAAGGCAACACATGGACATTGGACCTCCACTCAAGTACTTCCGCAATGCAAAAACATTTTGTTCTATTAAATTGGCATTCCTTAATGCTCACTTTCCTGACCCAATCAATGAAGACAAATATGTGCACAAACAAATGTGGTGAAGAAAGCTGATGGACCCGGCCCTCAAAAATATAGTGTCTGGGTTCTTAAAGGCTGGAAAATAAACAAGTGGCCATACAGCTCAAAAGTAACAAAGTCCACATGAAAGAAGCATACCAGCCTGTGTGACCACAATGTATCAATGGAAGCAGTTTTCAAGCATCAAGAACAAAAATCATATCATTGCATGCCCACCTTCCTGATATGATTGCTGAAGACAAAGGTATGCATAAGCAATTGTGGTGAAGAAAGCTGATGGTGCCTGGCTATTAAAGGATATAGCATCTGGGGTCTTAAAGGCTTTGTGGTAAACAAGTGGTCATCTAGCTCAGAAGTAACAAAGCTCACATAGAAGAAGCACACCAGCCTGTGGAACCACAAGGTGTCAAAGGTATTAGGCATCTAAGGACTAAAAATTATACCATTATAAATGATGAGTGCAGATTGGGGACTCAAGGTCCATCTTCAGGGGAAATGACATCCCCTTACAGAAGGGTTATGGGTAGGAGATGAGCCAGTCAGGGCATGGTGCAGCAACAATGAAATATGCATCTTTCCTAGAGTCCTAAAATGCTTATCCCTCCCACAATTCTGATCTGAATCCTACCTTACAAATCTAGCTGGACCAGAAGGTGTACACCGGTACAGATAGGAAGCAGAAACATGGAGTATCCAGGACAGATGATCCCTTTAGGACCAGTGTGGAGAGTGGCGACACTGGGAGGATGGAGAGAAGGTAGAGTAGGAAAGGGGAACCAATTATAAATATCTACATATAACCTCTTCCCTGGGATATGGACAATGGGAAAGTGGGCGAAGGAGACATCAGACAGCATTCGGCGAGACAAAATTATAATAGTTTATAAATTATCAACGGTCCATGTGGGAGAGGGGTGCGGGGAGAGGGTGGAAAAAGGAGGAGTCAACACCAGGGGCTTAAGTGGAAAGAAAATGTTTTGAGAATGATGATGGCAAGAAAGGTACAAATATGCTTTGCTGACAATGAATGGATGGGTGGGTGGGTGCATTGTGCTAAGAGTTGTATGAGCTCCCAATAAAATGTTTTTTTTAAATCCTCACAACTGGATTGATAATCAATATTATGGTAAATCCATGAAAGATTGAAAAATGGTGGGTTTAACAGAATATTGTTGTTGATTTCAGTCTTTGAAATTAGGTGTGTGATATATTTATTATGTTTCTTTAAAAAGAAGATACTTCCAGATTTCTTATACCTCAATCCCTAGTGGATTTTGTGGCATAAAAAGAAAAAGGAGGAGGAGCAGGAAGGGAGCGGAGTAGCAAACGGAAAACTGAAATGGACTTGAAGTCGAATGACAACCAAGTTCATCTCAAACAAAGCAAAAGAACAGATAGAAGTTATACGGGATTTCAGTTTCCTTGGATCTACAAGAAGTGGCCATGGAAGCAGACCATGTTGCCTGTGACAAATATTCTGCCAAAAAATCTTCTTGTGCATGTTAAAAATCAGGGATGTCCAGCCTGTGTGCTTATCAGGTGTCCATGGGATCAGGTATCAAGCATCAAAGACACAGAGCAAAAATTCATAATGTGAATGAGGCAGGAATATGGAGTGGAGATTCAAAGCTAATCTGTAAGCAATTGGAAATCCCCTTACAGATGGGTCATGCGCAGAAGACAGGCCAGTCAAGGTGTAGTGTGGCACTAATGAAACATTCAGCTTTCCTCTGATTCTTTATTTCTTCCTCCCCCACCCCGGTCATAATCCTAATTCTACTTTACAAAACTGGCTAGACCAAAGCATGTATATGGGTACTGATAGGAGCTAGAAACACAGGGAATATAGGAGAGATGAACTTCTTGGAACCAATATTAAGAGTAGCCATACCAGAAGGGTAAGAGGAAGATGGGGTCAAAAGGAGGGAACTGATCACAATGTCTTATCTATAACCCCCTCCGAGGGGGATGGACAACAGATAAGGGGGTAAAGGGAGATATCATACAGTTTAAGACATGAAAAAATAATAATAATTTATAAATTGTCAAGGGTTCAAGAGGGAGGGAGGGAGGGGGAAATGAGGACCTTATACCAAGGGTTCAAGGAGAAAGAAAATGCTTTGAAAATGATGATGACAACATATGTAAAAAACTTGACACAATAGATGGGTGGATTTTGATAAAAGTTGTATGAGCCCCCAATGAAATGATTCTTTTTTAAAAAGCAGGAGTGTCACCTTTAAAACTAACATGCATGTGTCTCAAGCCATGGCAACCTCATTGCCTCATGAACATTTGAATCTGGGCAATGATTAAAGAGGCGTGAAGAAAATCTGATGCCTTTGAATTATGGTGGTGTCGAAGAGTATTGAATATACCAGGGGTTGCCAGAAAAACTAATTTTTCTTGAAAAAAGTACAATCAGGATACTCCCCTTCAAAGTGAGGGTGGAGAGACGTTACCTCATCTACCTTGGACAGGTAATTAGGAGGAGCTAGTCTGCAGAGAAGGAAGTTATGTTTGGTTGAGGGTCAATGAAAAAGAGGAAGTCCCTCAATGAGAGAGACTTAAAGACATAGTGCTTGGAACAATGGGCTCGAAACAGCACAGTGACCATTGTGAGGCACAGGACTGGGTAGTGTTTCATGCTGTGATGCATGGGGCCTGCCTAAGAATAACAACAAAGATCCCAATCAAAAGGAGAATTGACCCCAAATGATATACACTAAATTGAGCAAGGGAGTCGTTTTGAGGAAGGAGCTGTGCCTGGCTAGAGCCACGGCCTTTTCCATAGTCTCATTGGCATAGAAAATGTGGACAGTGAAGAAAAAAGGCCAGAGAATTGATGTCCTTAAATTATAGTTGGAAAATCACATTGAAAGAACCACAGACTACCAGAAGAGCAAGCAGATTGTGAAAGTTACCCAGGACTATTTAGTGTTTGGTTCTACTGGACATGGGGTCCCTGTGAGTCAGAGCCAACATGACTGCACCTAACCACAAACAGCAAGAGCACAAATGGTAGGAGAAAGATGGTCCCACTTACCATTTTCCTTCCAACCACACGGGAAAAGCATAAGCCTCAACAATGGAGGGTTAGGCTTTACAACCAAAAGTTCCACTGATCTTGAAGACATAACTATTTCCTGGGAAATCTGGACTCCACATGGCAAAGCAAAGAAATGACATCCCAGCAGGGTAATTAGCCCACATCAACCCCTGTAGGTACAGATTCTTTTATGGGCCCAGAAAGCAATATAGCTGCCACAACCACTTGGATGTCTCTTAGCATTGTTAGTAGTACATGGACAAGTGCAGCAGCGATAGCCTCAAGAGAGCATGCTCATCAAGAGATTGTACCCTCAGGAATGAGGGCTTTCTCACCTCCTTAGAAAAGTCATTTGGACCAGCAATGTTGTTAAATAAGGATGAGGCAGCTCTAGAATAATTAGTTTGGTGGGGTGGGTGTAGGGATGTTCTAATTGCCTCTCAGTTACAATCTTTGAACCAGATTCAGCTGTGGAGGCCATAGATCAGATCATTGCCCTTTCTCTTGTCAGTTTTCCCGGGGGATTAAAAAGGTCTTCTAAAGAGTTCTGTGTTGTTCTCACAATTTACATAAAGTCAGTGATGCCAGAGAGACCAAGAGTTAGCCCGGTGGGGAATTTAGGCTGCCCTATCTAAGTCTTCCTTATAGAACTTTAGCTTCTGGAAAGTTGTAGGACGCTCTCAGTTCTCAATCTTTTCTAAGAATTGCCAGTAGACTAAAGAAAACTGCCTCCCCTTTCAGAACAACTCACAGCCAATTACTGATCAAGATGCAGGTATCAAGTTGACATTCAGGACAGACTGAAAGAACCATGTCAGTTTCAGAGCTTCCCATGGGAATGGATGAGGGCTTTATTGTATTTACATCACAGTCTAAACTCTCCCTTTACTAATCATTTATCTTTCCCTTTCAAACATCAGTTTGAATTAGTTTCCTGAATACCAATCTCTATTTCAGAATCTGTTTTCTAGGGGACCAAACTGCTACTTAACCAAATCAAATGAATTAAATACCTTAATGTGATACACATATATATGTATATATGTGTGTATATGTATGTGTATGTGTGTATGTGTATATATATATATATGAGAGCGAAAGCAAATTTTCACTTTCAGAAAAGCAACTATTCAAATACAGGAAACACTCTGCTTCTCTCATGATCAGAAAGGGATGCCTTCGTTATTCATATTCTTAATTTCTGTGTCCTACATCTGACTTGCCAATTTTCAAATAGTTGGAATTCACCAATATGCATTTACCATTCAGATAACTTAAAGGCCAGAGTGCTCCTTTGATACAGGTATGGCAAAACTTTGTCTTCACATACCTTGGATGTATTGTCAGGAGGTCTCAAGCCCTGGAGTAGGGTGTCATGCTTGGTAAAGTGGAGAGGCAGCAAAGGAGAGGAAGGCCCTCAATGAGATGGCGGGGCAGAGTGGCTGCCGCATGAGCCCAGGCACAGGAACAGTTGTGCAGATGGCACTTGGCAGGGCAGTATTTGTGAGGATGACCCCTGGCAGGGCAGTGTGTCATTCTGTTGTACAGAGTCTTTGCGATGAGTTGGAACCACTCAATGGCACCGAACAACAATGATATCCAGGTAAAGATGACAATAATCTAGTCTTGTATTCCCTTTCTTATTGTATTTTAATTATGAATTAGGTGGAGATTTAGATTTCAGTTGTTGAATTCTGCAATTCATAGTCTAAACCACTCAACAAGCCCCATCCTCACATTCTACCCAACCCCCTCCCCTGATTGCTCTTCTCCCTTGTACAGAATCCCATCTGCTCTGTCACCTAGTCGATGCCTGTCAATATTCTGGTGTGTGGCTTCACTTTCTCATCTCACCTCTCTCCCCAGAACTGCTCTCTTTGGTGTGCAAATCTTTGTCTTGATTTCTATACTCATAGGAAAGACCTCATACAATATTTGTCCCTTTGTGATTAAATAATTTCATCCAGCATAAAGTCCTCCAGGTTCACCCATATCCTCATGTGCTTCGTGGATCATCACTATTTTTTAGCCACACATGGTATTCCACTGCATATGTACCAAGGTTACTTTATCCATTCTTCGATTGATGGACAGTTGGGTTCTTTTCCACTTCGTACTATTGTTGACAGTGCTCTGATGAGCATGGGAGTGCATATGTCTTTTCATATTATTCCTCCTACTTCCGTAGGGTATATGCTGAGCAGAGTTATTACTGTATCATATGTGGTTTCTATTGTCAGTTGTCTTAGGTCATGGCCTATTGTTTCCCTAGGTGACTGTACAAATTTACAGACTCACCCACAATATAAGAGATTCTCAATTTCTCAACACCCTCTCCAGCATTTGTTATTATCTCTTTTTGTTTAAATGGGTTGCCATTTTTGTGTAGGGTAATATCTTGTATTTGCTTTGATTTGCACATCCTGGATGGCTAAGAATCATGAGAACTTTTTCTGTTTGTTACCCATTTGACAGTCATCTTTGGTGAACTATTTTTTCATGACCTTTGCCTACTTTTTAATTGAATTATTCATTTTTTTCTTATTGAGGGATTGCAGGTTTTTTTGAAATATCAAATAATAGTTGTATTGATTTTTGTCAAGTATTATTGATTTTTTTTATATTTTTTAAATTTTATTGGGGGGCTATTACAGCTACTACAACATTCAGTACATCATTTGTATCAAGCACATTGGCACACATATTTCCACATACATTTCCCAATATTTTCCACTTGAGCCCTTGATACAAGCTCCTCTTTAAAAAAAAAAAACAGAAAAAAACCTCCCCTTCCCCTCCCCCCCTATTTTTTTAAAAATTAATCATTTTATTGGGAGCCCATACAACTCCCATCACAATCCCTAACAACATCAGTTGTATTCAGGCCACTTTTACACACCCATTGCTATCATCACTCTCAAAACATTCTCCCTCCCTCCAGGCCCCCATTATCAGCTCCTTACATTACCCTTCCTCCCCCCCTTCCCCTTGAGCCCTTAGTAATTTACAAATTATTTTTTCATCCTGTACACTTTCCAATGTGTCCCAACACTCACTTCCCTGTTGTCCATGCTCCAGAGAGGAGGCTACGTGTACATCCCTGAAGTTGGCTCTCCCTCTCCATTCCTCCATCCCTCCACCCTCCTGGTATTACCACTCCCATCACTAGTCTTGATAGATCATCTATCCTAAGTTTACCATGTTTCCAACTTCACTGTACATCTCCTGGTCTAGCTGGATTTATGTGGTAGAATTGGGGTCATGATAGTGGGTGGGAGGCAGCATGGGAACTAGAGGAAGGTTGCATATTTCATAGCTCCTACCCTGTATCTTAACTGACTCATCTCCTCCTTGTAACCCCTCTGCAAAAGGATGTCATCTCACCTGTTGATGGACTTTGGGTCCCCAATCTGTACTCCCCCTCATTAATAATAGTGTAATTTTAGCTCATTGATGCCTGACACCGGATCCTTTCACCACCTCATGATTACACAGCCTGGTGTGCTTCCTCCGTGTGGGCTTTATTGCTTCTGAGCTGAATGGCCACTTGTTTACTCAAGCCTTTAAGTCCCCAGACGCTATATCTTTTGGTAGCCGGGCACCCTCAGCTTTCTTCACCACATTTGCTTATGCACACATTTGTCCTCAGGGATCATATCAGGAAAGTGAGCATGCAAAGTTGTGCTTTTGAGCTCTTGAAGCCTGATATCTCATCCCTTTGACACCTCATGATTCCACATGCTAGTGTGCTTCTTCCATGTGGGCTTTGTTGCTTCTGAGCTAGATGGCTGCTTGTTTACTTTCAAGCCTTTAAGTCCCCAGACGCTCCCTCTTTTGATAGTCGGGCACCATCAGTTTCTTCACCACCTTTTCTTATGCACACATTTGTCTTCAATGATCATGTCGGAAAGGTGAGCATCTTGGAATGCCAATTTAATAGAACAACGTGTTCTTGAACCGAGGAGATACTTGAGTGGAGGTCCAATGCCCATCTGTTGTCCTACTACTAACCCTATAAGTATACACATTAATCTCTTTCCCCATCCTCACTTATAAATATATGCCCCTATGTACATACCTGTATTTGAACCTCTATAAATGTTCATTATCCCCCAGTTCCTTCCTCTATTTCCATTTGCTTTCCTCTTGTCCAACTATCATGCTCATTTTTCCTTTGGGTTTCAGTATTTTTTCTTTGTTACATAAGTCTTAATCAATCCCTATTGGCCTTCTCTCACCCACCTTGTCCCTGCATTTGTATCAATTGTTATTCCCTTTTTCCTGGGCTGGTCGACATCACCACTTTTCCCCATCCTCCCCCTCTTCAATGTCCCCTACCCTGGAGCCATCAGACTTGTCATTTTCACCTCCAACCTCTTTGTCCAGTCTATCTTGTCTAGATAGACCTGTAAAGGTAGCAATATGTACAAGAAAGTTCTCCTAAAATGGAGCAACTTAAGAAAATAAAACAATGATAACAACAAGAAACCCCCTCAATGTACTATACAATATGTAACAGAATAAGAAAAATAATAAGAAAAATAATAGCAATATAAGAACCTGTATAAAGTTCAAGGTCTGTTGTTGACCTCCTAGAGTGACCCCTAATTGAGTTGGATGGGGTGCCAATACCCTGGCCCCAAAGTATATCCTTGTCTCTCCATCTGTGACTCTACGCTCTGCTGCACACTCTTAGTGCTTTGCATTGGTGTGGTTGTGTCCAACAGGATATAATCTTGACCCCACTTCTTCTTCCTGGCCCCGATAGGCCTTGGGTCTGCGAGAGTAGCCGTATTTCTTAATGGGGCTGGCCGTGCAGTCCTCTTTGTGCAGTAGCTCTTCTGAGTGGGATTATTGCCCTGAAGGCTCCGTGGGCCAAGATGCACGTCATTCTCTCTTCCTCCCCTTTCATTTGTTCTCATGTGCTCTGGTCAGGTTTATCTCACTCCTCTCAGCTTCAGCTTCAGTGCTGGCCTCCAAGGCAACTTCCTCTGGTAGAGAGGTGGCTGCCCCTATAGTTGGGGTTGGGGTTGTGTTCTCAGGCCTCTCCACTGGTTCTCCACTCCATGCTGTCGTGCTGCAATCACATGCTGGGTCTCCGGGTTTAAGTTTGGTCCCTCTTTCCCTGTGGAGATACAAGCAATACGCTCCCCTTTGATGGTTTAGTGCCCCCTTCCCTTTCTACACATCGCCATCTGCCTCCCCTCCCCCCTTGATGGCTACCATATGTAGCCATAAATTTGATCTGGCCCCTGCCATATTACCTGGGCATATTACCCAGGTTTTTCTCTATAGAGTAGTTTTTCCCAATGCCGCTTTCCAATTTTAAAATTATTAATATGCTTACCTCAACAGATTCATATTGTACATGTCCTTTTGCGCTTGGCTAACTTCACTTAGCATAATATCCTCCAGTTCTTCCCATGCGGTGACGTGCTTCATACGTTCATCACTGCTTTTCAGCGATGCATAGTACTCCATTGTATGTATGTACCACAGCTTTTTAATCCATTCATCAGTTGATGGGAATATGGACTGCTTCCAACTCCTTGCAATTGTGAACTGTGCTGCGATGAACATTGGAGCACAGATCTCTGGTCGTGGAT
>PVJH01003465.1:0-26229 GCA_004026705.1 Nesogale talazaci
GTTACACACCATTGCCAACTTCCAGATCACTCCCCTTAGCCTAGGGAATTTGCGCCTGCCCTCCACAGAGTTGTGAGAGCTCCACCCTCTGCAGTGAAAACCAAGGCAGGAGAAAGCTCACCCATTCTCTACTATGCGTTATTCTGCCTAACTTTTTCCAGGGAAAATTCCACCCACCTTCTTCCTGGGGAAAACATGTCTGAGTGGCTGGGAAGCTCCTATCCATAATCTGTGGTCCCTCGTGACTGAGAGAACTTCCTGCCACCTGCCATAGTGCCTCACATGATCTAAGACATCTTGACCAACACTCCCCAATGTTCCATGCTGCTGCAGAAACCTCTGCCCAAACTCCACAAAGACCTATTTGGCCAAGACAATTCTGCTCACCATGCACTATGCTCTACACCAAAGCAGGTAACCCACCCAACTTCTGTGGCACTCTCATTGCAAGAAGCACCCCTGAACACCCTCTGTGATGCCCCAAACTGCTACATTATCACGGTTTCTTATGAGATCACCCAGTGCAGCACCATGCTCGTGGGTTCACAACAAACCAAACACCATACCCTGAGGGAATCATCTAACCTGACCTCCAAATAAAAGAATATTATTTGGATAGAGAAAGAGTGAAGAAAGAGCAGGATAAAGCGGCAGGCCAATTCTACACTGAAATTAGCTACTGATAGGTCGAAAAAGCATTCCTATGAGTCTCCCAGAGAGAACCAGTGCTCTTCAACTCCCTGGGAAATGACACCTGGTTCCATGAAAACAACACAACACAAGCAGCGATCAGCCCTAATGACCTCAATGAAAAACCAGGAGAAACAAAAGGCAATGGCAAAAGATGTTGTGAACCGAACAGCATGTGTAGAAGAAGCAGACATTGCTATGCCACAGAAAGAAATGTTCAGAATGCTGCTTGGAGTTATACAAGATATGAGAGAAACTATACAGAAAAAGGATGAAATGATAGAGAAGATAAAGACCATACACAAAAGTGACATATAAGTACTTAGGCACAAGATAACAAAAACCAGCAGCAGATTCAAGAACCAGTGACCCAGAGGACAGCCAGGCAAACAAAAATCTAATAAGGGCATTAGAGAAGCTAAAGACATCCTAAGACCAATGTCTGATACTATGAAGAGGAACAACATCAGGCTAATTGACTACAGGAGGAAGACATAACAAAGAAGTCATCTGCAGCAATAGTGAGAGAATTCTAGGACAAAAACTTCCCAGTGTAATTAATGAAAAGCAGGCAATCAATCAGGAGATTGGAAGAACACCAACTAGACTCATCTCCAGAAGTCACCAGGGACATATTAGTTAAGCTATCCAACTTTGAGGAAAAGGAGAAAATCATGAGAGCAGCTGGAGGAAAACAAGCAATCATAGATAAAGATTTTTCAAATACGAATATGCTCATACCTATCAGCAGACACTATCAAGAAGAGAGTGGAGTAATATATTCCAAACGTTGAAGGAAAATAATGCAAAACCAAAAATGCTCTATACCGCCAAATTATCTATCAAGAGAGACGAAGAAGTAAGAGTCTCCCCAAACAAGGAAAATATCAAAGATTACATAAAAACCCCGCCCTACAAAAGATCCTTGCCAACCCAGTATGGGCAGAACAGCATTCACAAAGCACAAGTGAGACCACTACATAGAACAACCCAACCCAGAGAGCAACAAAGAGAAAACAGCCCCCAAGATAGCATTGACTTAAGGGTGGAAAGAAGTCAGGAATAAAACACACATACACACACACACACACACACACACACATGCACACATGTGCACAGCTCACCAATAAGAGAGGGATGTAGGGGGAAAAAAGGTATAGGATGACATCACAGAGTCCACAGTTGGAGATAATAACCCTGAATATTAATGGACTGAACTCAGGCATTAAAAGACTGAGGCTAGCAGACTGCCTTCGAAAACACAACCCATCAATGTGGTGTCTACAAGAGACACATCTCAAGACTACAAACAAAAATAGGCTGAAAAAAAGACATACAAAGCAAACAGCAATTGAAAAACAGCAGGGGTTATAAACCTAATCTCGAATAAAACTGGCTTCAAAGTGCAAACCATAAAAAGAGATGAGGGGCACAATATAGGGCTTGAGAGAATGGTGGACAGAGAACCACCCAGAATTTTAAATATATATTCCCCAGAGAGACCTACTGAATACGTCAACCAAAAGCTCCCAACAATGAAAAAAGAAATCACAGTCCCAACAGTTAGAGTGACTTCAATATACCACTCTCTGAGAAGGGAAAGAAACTCAACAAGAAGGCTATAGATCTAAGCACTACCGTTAGACTATTAGATCTGATAGATATTTACAGAGCTCTTCATCCAACTACAAAAATGTTCGCATTCTTTTCAGACCCACATGGCACATATTCGAAGTTAGACCACATGCTAGGTCATAAGACGAATCTGCATAAAGTTAAGCACATTGATATCTCACATACTCTTTCTCTGACCACCACACCATAGGGTTGAAAATAAACAAAAGGAAGATGAAGACAATAAGAGCAAAAAAAAATTGGAGGATGAATTACTCTCTGTTGCAAAAGGAGTGTATACTGACCCAGATCAGAGATGAAATTAGGACATTTCTAGAAATCAGCAAGAATGAGAACACACTGTACTCAAACTTATGGGACAAAACAAACACAGGAAGCGTCATGACAATACATGCACAAATGAAGAAGGAAAAGAGAATTATGACTGATATGTTGGCACACAATTGATAGCAACCTGCGCAGAGTCAGCAGAACTGCTAACTGCAAGCAAAAAGATATCATAAAAATCAGGGCTGAGATTCAGGAGAGGAAATATAAGAAAAACAATGGAAAAATGCTGCTAGAAGTTGGTTCTTTGAAAGGATAAACAGAAACAACAGGATGCTGGAAAACCTAAGCAAAGAAAAAAGAAAACAAATTTCAATAGCAAGGATGAAGGATGAAAGGGGGGACATTACAATGGACCCTGATGAAATCAAAAGGAGAATTACACAGTACTATGAAGGACTGTACTTCATTGAATTCAACAACTTGGATGACAGGCACAAAATCTTGTAAAAACTATGCCTCCCTGGACTATCCTTCATGGACATCAAGAATCTCAACAGGTCCATAGCAATAGAAGAGATTAGAAAAGGCTATCAAGGGGTTACCAACAAAAGAATTACCTGGACCAAATGACTTCACAGAAGAATTCTATCAAGCATTCGGGGGAGAACACCTATACACACTCTTTCAAAACATAGAAAAAGACAGAAAACATCCAAACTCCTTCTATAAAGCTAGTATAACTCTGATACCGAAACTGGGCAAAGATCCCACAAGAATGGAGAACTGCAAACCAATATCCTTAATGAACATCAATGCAAAAATCCTTTTCAATCCTTTTCAAATACTGGCCAATAAAATACAAAAGTATATAAAACAAGTAATTCACCATGACCAAGTGGGATTGATACCAAAGGATTGATACCAATCCTTTTCAAATACTGGCCAATAAAATACAAAAGTATATAAAACAAGTAATTCACCATGACCAAGTGGGATTCATACCAAGGATGCAGAGATGGTACAACATATGAAAGACCCTTAGTTTCATTTACCACATTGACATGAAAACATATAAGAACCACATGATAATATCAACAGATGTGGAAAAAGCATTCAATAATATCCAACAATTCCTGTTAAGACACTCGAAAAGATAGGAATGGAAGGAAAATTCCTCAAAATAATACAAACTATATATGAAAAGCCAGCAGCAAAAGTGGCAGTCAAAGTAAGAAAAGATTAACACAATCGCACTGAAAAAGGGAACCAGACAAGGATGTCCTTTGTCACCACTCTTATTTTACATAGTACTGGAGGTTTTAACTAACAGAATGAGGCGAAGAAAGGCATGAAAGATATTTGCCTGGGGAAGGAAGAGGTGAAACTATAGTTATTCACAGATGATATTATATATGGAAAATGCCAAAAGCTCTACAAAGGAAGTACTGGAAGCAATCGAGGAATATGACAGAGTAGCAAGAAACAAGATCATCTATTGGACTACTGTAGAAAATATCAAAATATCCAAGCACAAATGGAAATATCTAGGGATATACCTGACTAAAAGATTTATGTGAGAAAGACTGCAGAACATTACTACATAAAACCAAGAGCAGCTGTAACAAATGGAAAAATATCCCATACACATAGGGTGAAAGACTCAAGATAGTAAAGATGTCAGTTCTGCCCAAGGTACTACCTATGTTTAATGCAAACCCAAGACAATTACCCTCATTTTCATTCAAAGAAATGGATAAAGTGATTACCAACTTCATATGGAGAGGGAAGAAGCCCCAAATTAGTAGAGAACTCAAGAAGAAGGACACATTGAGAGGGCTTGCTTTACCTGACCTTAGCACATATTATACAACCACAGTGGTCAAAGCCATATGGCATTGATATAATGCCAGATAGTCAGACCAATGGAAAATAACTGAAACCCCAGAAAGAAAATCATCAGCATATAGACAACTGATCTTTGATCAGTTATCTTTGTTAACTGATATCAAATGGAACGCCGATTCCCATTTCAACAAGTGATGTTAGAAAAAAAAATAGGAATGTAACTGAAGCTAAATGAAGCAAAAAAGATCTTTACCTCACTCCATGTGCAAGAATAAACTCAGGGTGGATCACAGATCTCAAGCTAAAACCCTAGACTATTAGGGCCATCAATGAAGGAATTGAAACAAACTTGAGAAATTTGGTGTACAGAATACATAGGTTATAAGTAATAGGGAAGGACACAAATACATAGGAGGAACAAATTGACAAGAAGGATATACTGATGAAAAAACATCCATGTGCATCGAAAGAATTCACCGAGAGTAATAGGAGAGCTCACAGAGTGGGAAAACACCTTTAGCAATGACACATCAGACAAAGGCTTTATTACTAAAATCTACAACTCTCTGCTAGCTTCCAAAGAGTAAAACCTAACTCCCACTGAGAAGGTGGGCAATGGACCTGAACAGAAGTTTCACAAAGGCAGAAATCTGAATGGCAAAAATCTTATAAACATACAAGAAATGTCCACAATCATTAGTCATAAGAGAAATGCAAATTAAAACAACTATGAGATAACACCTAACACTCTCTAAGAAAGCTCAATTAAAAATATCAGAAAAGAACAAGTGTTGGAGGGGATGTGGTGAAATAGGAACTCTCATCCACTGCTGATGGACCTGTAGGTATGCAGCCACTATGTAAAGCGATTTGATGATATCTAAAACAGATGAAAATTCAATTACCAAATGACCCAGCAATCCCCCTACTGGGCATGTACCTGGAAGAGAAAAGAAACAAACCATGGTCAGATAGCTGTGCTCCAATATTCATCGCAGCACAGTTCACGATTGCAAGAAGTTGGATACAATCCAAATTTCCATCAACAGACGAATGGAGTTAAAAACTTTGGTACATACATACAATGTAGTACCATACATCACTAAACCACAGTGATGAGCACATGATGAACATCCCCACATGGGAAGAACTGGAGAAAATTACCATATTTTTGGAGCAGAAGACACACCAGACCATAAGACAAACCTAGTTTTTAGAGCAGGAAAACAAGAAAAAATATTCTGAAAAAAATAGTACTAGTATACATAAATATTCTGAGCTACCACATCTTCAGACCATAACACACACTCTCATTTTTCCTCCTTTTTTGAGGGGAAAACTGTGCATCTCATGGTCCAAATAATACGGTATGCTAATCAAAGTAATCTAAGCACAAAGGACAAGTTCAACACGAGTCTGCTGAGGTAAACTCCAAAAAGTGCAAAAGGGACATAGGGGAAAAGTTACTGTATACAAACATTCCTGGGGTGAGGTCCAGGTAGTATGGTTGGGGCCGAGCCAAATCCAAGGATACATATGGTAGCCAACTAAAAAGGAGAGGATGGAGATGGAGAATTAAAAAGGCCTGGGTAGCAGAGGAACAGATCACTAACATATCCAAGGGGAGGGTATTGTCTGTATCTCCACAGAAAAGAAGCCCCAAACTAGGTATGCCAAGATATGAATGCAACATACTGGCATGAAGCAGGGAACCAGGAGAGAGGACTGAGGAACCAGCACCAATCCCAACCAAGTAGACAAGTGCTTTTCTCCCCCCCCCCCCCCCCCACACACACACACAAAAGAACGATTTACTTCAGAGGACAACACTCAAGCTTTTGCTCAGGGAGAGAGAGATTCGTGATCAGAACACATAGGAGCAAACGGAGGGGGAGGAAGAGAGAATGGAACACATTCTGGCCCATCAGCCTTAAGGACGATATTCCTCCTCAGAACAGCCAAAGCACAGAGAGGACCATGTGACTGGTCCAACTATGACACACGACATCCCTCACTGACTCATAGACCTATTGGGGACAACACTTGAAACACAGGGTGGAAATTGCGCCTGATCTGATCCCACCAGACCAAAGCAAAACACTAAAGTACACAATGAAAGACTTGAAAAGATAGTTACAATTTATAAATTATCAAGGATTTGTGAGGGGGTCTGGGGAAGGAGGGGAAAAATGAGGAGCTGCCACCAAGGGCTCAGGTAGAAATGTTTTGAGAATAATGATAGCAACAAATGTACAAATGTGCTTGCCACAATGGAAGTGTAAGAGTTGAACAAGCCCCCAATAAAATGAGTTTTAAAAGAAAGAAACATTTGATGATAGTGGATTTGACTTTTTGTTTAATTTTAATCTCTGCAGAAGATACAACAAAAGGTAAAATAAGTAGTAATGAGATGGAAGATGTGAATAGCATTATCAAGTACTTTCATCTTATTGATATACATAGAACTGTGTATTCCACAGCTAACAGAACATAGTCTTTTCAAGAAAACATAGAAAACTGACCAAAATATGAAATATTCTTGACCATTAAAAAACTTCTCAATACATCATAGGAGACTTGAATCTTCCAGAGATATTTTCTTATTAAAGACCGGATATTTTTTACCTACTTTACCCAAATGTCTGGGTATTTTTTCAGCTGTTGGGTATTTTTTGCATTAAACTATAAATGGGTTTACATCTCATCAACTTTTTATCATATTTATATATAAGTTTCAATTTTTAAATATAAAGCATTCACACTATAAAACAATATTTTGCAATGTATGTGGAACATTCTTATAAAAATAATCAACATAATCCCTATTACTTTGTAAAACAGCAAAAATAAATACAGTATATCAAACAAAAATACATTCTTTGTTACCCGGTGTTCATTTGTTAACATGTTCCTTTGTTATACAATGTACTATTGTTACTATACAACTATACTATACAACTACATTGAGAAACAAAGACAGTGTGCAAATATTATCCCTGAAACACTGTGCAAAAATTACCCCCTAACCCTTTGGTTTGAATAATTGTGGAGACTTCATCCTAAATAGTTAGAATTATTTCATATACTGTATCCAACATAGGACCTATATATAAACAAAGGTTCCTAGTACTTTTTGAATGTATGGCACTTTTTAAAACATTTTTCTCCATGAAGTGATACCTTACAAAATTGGCAGATACCTTGTTTCACTTCTTTTTCCATGGACAGCACAAATTTGACAGGCTCTGGTAGAAAATATCTGTTTCCCATTGCTTGAAATGAACACAGGTTCACGCAGCTTCATGTCACCTGACAGCCGTGCTGTTGAATCTTTACCCGGTGCTCTCCCTGCTCTACTGAGGGTTGAGCTAGACAGACATCTCTCTCTGTTCTGGAGAGCCTTTACTTCATCATCTGTCATCCAGCATTTTGCCACTGAAAGGAGAAACTGCTCGTACTTCATTTTTTCCTCTGGTTTAAGGGCATTCTAAATTCTATAACGATGAAAAGTCCACAGTTTGCGAGATAAAGAATGACTTTATTTTTATCCGTTTCATTATTTTCCTTAGAACAGGATAATAAGAGAGGTACTGATCTGCACAACCAACTCCCTTCATGTGGGCATTATATTGATGTATGCACACAGGTTTCAATGTATCCTCTCCAGTTTTTCTATTGTTCTTTCCTGTATTTGAGACAAATGCATCGTGAATTGTTGATATCATTCTGACATCTCACTTGTCTTCACATATGAGAAGAATGTCACCTTTTCTACAGAAAACTGTGTCACCTTTCTTCATTCTTGATGCTTTCTTTCGCTTTTAGAGGTGGTGGTAAACATCTGTTCACATTAATAGCATCACAGAATCTATGATACTAAAAAGAATCAGTTTTGTTTTTCACTAGTAAATCAGCAGTAGAGGTACTGTTATAATAATTGTCCTGGTATATATGGTACCACATACCTAGATAAGGGCCAAGAACTGAGAGAACAGTTTCTTCCAATTTCTTCCCTTCACCGGTATAGATTTCTATATTGCAGATAGATAGGCTGTGTCACTCTCACACACCATCCTAAAAGTAAACCATATTTTATAATCTTTGCTGGGTTGTATGTTCGAAACCTCAGGCTCCCTTTCCACGGAACCATCCCCTCATCCAAAGACAACTGTTGCTTTGGTCTATAAAGTGTTCTGAATTTATTGAGGAACCAATCCTGCACAGGTTGCATTTTAAAGAGTCTTCCAGAGCAATTCACTACGGATGTAAACACCCAACTAGACGAAGTAGTTAAAATATATCCAAGCAGTTGGCATCTGAAGACAGCGTGAAGAAATCACGAATCATCTCATTGTCCGTCCATAACAGATGGCGTGGGAAACACAAGTAGACTCTGGATCTGTCCGCAATGTATTTAAAAACACACAATTATGTTGAAGATCAACAAAAAGCAAGACTCTCGAAAGAATTTTGACTTAAACAACTTCTTTAATAATATGAACCAGGTTTGTAATAAAACAAAATTTAAAAAGCCCTTCAATGGAAACCAAATATACCATGATTAGTAAGATGATTATCAGGCAGGCTTATAGGAAAATGTATGCTGTTGTTGTTAATTCAGGGTCAAAGCCAACCTAAGTACAGCAGAAGGAAACAATGTCCTGTCCTGCATCATCCTCACAATTTTTCTTAAACTCCTTTTTGCATCCATGATGTTAATCCATCTTAAGAATCATCGTTCTCTTTTTCTCTGACCTTCTTCTTTACCAGAAATTATGTCCTTTTCTACACAGTTACCTCTCCTGATAACATGTTCAAAATAAATGGCACAGTTTCAGCAGCCTTTCTACCAAAAAGCATTCTTCTTCTAAGACAGATTTGTTTATTCTTTTGCCAGTACCATAATTTAAATCCATGAATTCTTGTTTTGTTTTCTTTTATCAATAGCCAGCTTTCACACACAGATGAGACCATTGAGAATACAATGGCTTGGACCAGCTGCCCCTTAGACCTCAGAGTAGCCTCTCTGTTTTCTAACACTTGAAACAGGTCTTGTGCAGTCGAGTTGCACAGAGAAATGTGTGGGCTCATCTTTTGACTACTGCGTCCACGAACACTGATTGTAGACGCAAGCAAAACAAAATCCTGGACGACTTCAATCTTCTCTCCCTTCATCATGATATTATTACCCATTGGGTCAGTTGAGAGACTTTTGGTCATTTTTGCATGGAGTTGTAATCCATGCTGAAGGCTGCAATACTTGGTCTTCATCAGCAAGGTTGATTGTAGGTTATGAATAAGACTTCCTGCAGTCCTAATACCAAATTCATCCCCATATGGTACAGCTTCTCTGGATACAGATTGGCTAATTATGGTAAAAGAATACAACTCTAGAAATGTACAGAAATGCAACAGAAACGTGGGTGAAGGAGGGCAGTGGTGGGTGTAAAAAATGAAAACAATAATTTATAAAGAGTACATGAGAGTGAGGGTGGGAAGAACAGTTGATACCAAGGGCTCAAATAGAAAATAAATAACGTTTACTTATAAATGTTTGGGAAATGATGATGGTGACATATGTACAGATAAGCTTGATACAAATGATATACAAAATGATATAAAATATGTAAGAGTCCTCAATAAAATGATATGCATACATTCATACTGGAAGGAGATTTATACACACAGAAACACACACAGAAATCCCAGTATCAGACGGTTTCACGGAGCAATTCTCCCAAATATTCAGAGATTTATTATGCCAATGCTACACAAACTATAGAAAGAGACAACAAATTTCTTTACTTGCTGTATGACAAAAGCATCACACTAACACTCAAGCCAGGAAAAGACCTGAAAAGAATATAGAATTATACACCAATATCCCTCATGAACACAGATGTTAAAATCTTCAACAAAAGTGTTGCAAATAGAATCCAACATCATACCGATAAATTAATTCACTGTGACAAAGTAGGATTGATTCCAGAGAAACAGGATGGTTCAATATTTGAAAAATAATTAATTTAATTCACCACCTAACCAAGGTAAAGAATAAAATCCATATGGTTACATCAATAGATGCAAAAATGCACTTGGCAATATCTAACACCTATTTTGATCAGAGGACTCAACAAAACAGAAATAGAGGGAAATTCCTCATCGTAGTAAAATCCATAAATGAAAAGCCAACATAATGCTCAACCGAGAAAGCTGGAAACATTTCCACTGAAAACAGAGACCAGACAATGAGATGTCCCCTATCTCCACTTTTACTCAACATCATTCTGGAAGACTTATCTACACCCATCGGACAACAAAAAGAAATAAAGAGCATACAAATATGCAAAGAAGTGAAATTCACACAATTTGCAAATGATATAATTCTCCCATATATAGAGAACCTCAAAGTCTCCACAAATAATCTACTGGAAACAATTGAGGGATTCGTCAATGTAGCAGGATGCAAAATTAGCAATCATAAATCCATCAGATTCCTGTCTACCAGAGAACAAAACAATGAAAAGACAGTAAGAAAACAATACCATCTGTAATAATGGCACAAAAGATAAAATACTTAGGTATAAACATAACTTAAGAAACAAGAAAAACCTATACAAAACAACAAAACATTAATACAAGAAACAAACAAAACAAAAAGAACCCTGTATAAATGGAAGTTTATCTCATGCTTATGAGTAGGCAGACTTAATATTGGAAAACTGTCAATACTGCCTAAAACAATCTACAAATAAAACACAATCTAAATCCCAAATACATTCTTTATGGAAATGAAAAATTTAATTGCCAATTTCATATGAATAGGCAAGAGATCCATGATAATCAAAGACCTTCTTTAAAAGAAGAAATAGATGGGAGGCATCACATTATGTGACCTAAAAACGCTAGAAAGTGATAGTAGTAAAATCAGCATGATATTGATACAATGAGATATACATAGGTGAATGAATCAGAACAGAAAACCTAGCCCCTGATGCATCAGCCCTATAGATCACTAGTATTCAACAAAGCACCAAGAAATACCTAATGAACAAAGATAGCCTCTTCAATAAATGGTGTTCGCCAAACTGGATTTCCATATGCAGAAGAATTAAACAAGACCCCTCTCTCTGGCCATACAAACAAGCATAGCTTAAGATGAATTCAAGACCTACATGTGGAGAGAATGGACTTCAAATACACTATTGGTGGACTTGCAATACATAAAACCACTATGGAAATTGATTTGGTGACACTTAAAGCAACTGGACATGGAAATACCATATGATCCCACAATACCAGTTTTAGCTATACATCCAAAAGAAATAAGAAACTCAGCAACAGTGGATGTATGCTTCCCCATGTATACAACTGTACAGTTGACAATAGCAAGAAACTGAAAGAAGTCTAAACACTCAACAGTGGAGCAATGGATAAAGAAACTATGATACATACACACAATGGAATACTATGCAAACATAAAAAACAAGGATGAGCGTATGAAACTTCGCAAGACCTGGGAGGACCTGAAAGCTATTGTACTGAGTGAAGTTATTCAATCACAAAAGGCTAAAGATTGTATGAGTCCAGTACTGTAAGGAGAAATACCAATTAAACCAATCTTAGAGATCAATTCACAAAAAGGGGGGATAGAAGGTCTGCCTACCAGCCATGAACCATCACCCCCCTATGTTCACTTTATAAGTACCACCTCCAAAGAGGAAACCTAATTAACATTGGCTAAGGTCACTCCTTCAAGAAGTGGTAAAAGGGAGAAGACCATCTACTTGGATGCTACACAACATCAAGACAAAACTGTGACAAATCAACAGGCCCTCCATCAGAATGACAGGAAAACCTTCATGGAAAATCAAGTTAAGATCAGCGGAGGGAAGCATCTGCATTGGACAGAGGAGGCACTGATATTTCTGCTGGTGTTATGATGAGCAAATGGGGAAGAGCAGCATCACATAGGAAAAGGATGTTAAACAATAATTGTCAGATACATTATGGGAGCATAAACCTGGTTCTGTGTCCCTGAGTAGAAATTTTAAATATGTTTCTACCCACCCATTAGTGAACAATGCCATGTCCTAAGCATTACGATGATCTTAGACACTCTTAGGGAATATGACATCCCCCCAAAGGCCATACAAAAATGCTCAATGTGGAAGCCAAACTGGATGGACTCAAAAGTACTTAGAAATGGCAGTTGTTGAACCTTGCATGGGACCCATGGCTTAGAGGATGTCCAATGAAAAGGGGGCCAGAATCACCAAATATTACTTCAATACTCTGCTTGCATTGATATTACAGTTATTAATCTTATAGGCAAAGAACTACCCTTAAAATAAAGAATGTAGGGGATTTTCCCCTAGCACCAATCCTGATGTCCACTGTAAACAGAGCTCAGTCAATTAAGAATTCAATCTGTACAAAGCAACAACTCCTAAGTTGTAGCTCCCAGTTGCACTATACTCACATAAAGCCCTCTTTTAACAGTATCTTAAATTCTATACCATTAGATCAATTATTGATGTTGTCAATGCAATCATCCCTATGGAAATGATTGATGCCCGTGTTGCTGTTTGTTTCTTTGTTTTTGTTGCTTATTTGTCAAAATTTGATCAACAAAGTAAACCAGAATCTTCATGATCCATGGACAAACAGATGGATTCTGGGGATCCACTTAATACTTGCCCAAATGCAAGAATAGTTCATTCTTATAACACGGTCCTGCTGAATACTCGCCTTCATGAAGAGATCACTGAAGATGAGAGTGCTATAGCAAAGGGTAGTGAATAAAGCAGATGATGTCTTGCTAGCAATTAGAATCGTGTCTGGGGTCTAAAAGCATTGCATGCAAACAAGCAGCCATCTAAGTGAGCCATCAACTAAGTCCACATCAAAACACGCATATGCTTGTGGGATCCACAGATGATGATAAATAAATTCAAATATGGCAAAGGGAAAAGGTTCAGAGCTTAAATTGTGAGCAACCATTTGGTAGAAGACAATGAAGAACAGTAGAAGTTCAGAATCCATCATGAAAGTTTCTAGTCAGAGTAAGCCTCTGGTAGATAGCCTCTTGCCACTGGCAAAGGACTTGAACAGCTTTATTTTCAGACCAAAATCATTTAAAACTTGATTATGCTAAATCGAACAGTGGTATTATATGATACTTGGTTATTTGACCTCCCTTTTGACCCAACCTGAATTTGCTCTTGGAACAAATACTTTTCAATCGTTCCATGGCAGAAATTTCTTTCCTGGATTTTTAAATATTTTTAGTGGCTTTTTCTTTCTTATTTTTCTATTTCTTTTATATTATTGTTATTGCTTCATTTTGGTTTTGTGTTTCATTGTTTTTGTTAGGTTTACCAGTTTAAGAATCACAGAAGGAGTGGATGCAAAGAGACAACTGGAGCAATAGCTTATTGGGGACAGGCCTGAAGAGGAGGAGGTAAATTGGGAAGCAAACAATGAAAGGGAGAGGAGACGAAGCACTAGAACTGATAGTGATGATTTATATATCACTTTTTGAAAAAAGATTTAACAATGGGAATACATGATATGTGAATATTATATCAAGTAAACTGCTTAAAACTTGACCAATGGTTACCATGCGTGAAAGAGAAAGATTTCTGCTTAGGGGGCATTGAGTTTATATTAATAGTGGTGGGATAATTTGGAAAAGGATATCATTAATGGGTGTACAATATGAAGAGTATAATAGCTGGTACTGTGCCTTCAGAAGTTGTTGAACTGAAAAATGTGCTGTTTATATTTTTGCCACAATTTAAAAAGCCTACATGAGTAACAGTGACTAAAAGGAGAAAATGTTCAAAATTGACCACGGAAATTATTGTACAATTATGGTACAATTGTATAGTTGAACTAGTGGATTGCATCATATGTGGATGGAGCACCAATAAAATTTTTAGGAAAAAAATGGCAGTATTAATACAACTTTAGTCCACTGAAAGAAAACAAAAAAAACAGGAGGGCATCAGTTAAAGCTTTTCATTAGTAAAATATTACTAGGGATACTCTCAAGGTAGTAATGAATATTGTGAATTTTTTGCCAAGAAAAATAACATAAACATAACAAAGAATAGCTTTTAAAATCTTCCAAATTTAATGAAAAAGAAATGCATATGTAAGTAGAAAAATAAATCTGAATTATTTTTACTCTATAAATGTACAATGTATAGGTAAAAGACTTCCTGCAAAATAAACTTTGTGGCTAATTCAATGATGAATTATTTCAACTATTTAAATAAATAATGACTTTAGGCAAGGTGGCAGACTAAGCAGACAGGCTAAGCAGACCCTCCACAGGAAAGACACTGGGATCCACAGAAAAATAGATGCAGATTATAATGCTGGAACCCTGGCCTTTAGAAGACAGAATAGAGAAGTGTTCTGAGTAACCAACCGGGAAGTAGAAGAAGCCAAATTAAAGCAGTCAGAGAGAAAAGGGAGTGAATTGTCAACCAGTTTGAAGCACCACACTAGTGACTGATGATGAGAATGTGGGATCTTTCCTTGTTCCCCGTGCCCTCCTGATGACCAGAGAGAGGAGTGTCTAGCCCCAGTTTTACCCATGTGTAGCAGTTGCCTAATCTGGTGTCAATTTGAGAATTAAGAGTGTAAGAGTGGAGTCTAGCCTGCCAATCTAGAGCCAGTCAATGAAACCTCTGTGGGCATGGCCTTCTCCGCTGAGAATTCTGGGAAATGTGGTAATTCCTTCTTGGAGGTGGGAGACACTATCTCATACACTCCCTTGGAGACACTCCACTGACAAGGTTCACTCTCTGTGACACATCCCTGAGGAGAAAATACATAAAACTACCCTACCGCCCTGAGCCTGACAAGCCACATAGATGCAACCAGACCTCTGAAGTCACTGAGAAACTCCTGCCAGTGCTGAGATTCTTCCACCATCATTGACTTTCCACTCACTGGCTTGTCATCATCCTGCATTTGGCATCATGGAATGTGTTTCATGAGTGTGAAGGACTTTGTAGATTGCTGTCGGACATACGAGCTAATATCTGATTTATGAACTTGATCTGGACTGAGCTAGAATATTTTCTTAATGTGCATTAACCCTTGATGTAAACCAGTTACACCATCTTTGTACAATCACTGCTGCCTCAGGTCAGAACAACTTCCTTGTGAATTGGTGTCATGTGTACCTCCACCTCTAGCAGTGTGCAGCTCTGCCTCCTCAGAACAGTGGAGAGCAAAGCTGGAAGAGAAAGAACACCTTCCATAAAGAGCCTCCTGGCCACAACTGCTGCCTGAACCCTAAATATCTCCTCCCTGTGAGCAAATGCCCTGACCTCAGCCACCACCTGAGCCATCATGAACGACTCTGGGCCAACCACTCTGCCCAACAAGAGCACAACATACTTTGCTTCCCAGTGCACGTGAAGCAGTCTCCAGAAAGGCAGTATACTAGGACACAAATCAAAGCTCAATAAGTTTTAAAGCATTGAGTTGCCACCAAGCACCTTCTCAGATTCTCATAAAGTTAGAAAACAGCTAACAGGAAAATCATGAGGGAAAAATAAAATACATAGAAATTAAATAATATCCTGCTTTAAAATCTACTAGGCAACACCCCCTAAACACTTCTGTGAGTCAGTCCTGATTCAATAAGCCATATATAAGTTTCTGGAACTGTACATATCTGTAGAGGACTACGTAAACTGAAAATGAAACTCACTGCTGTTGAGTGGAGGCTAACTCATAGTGACCTTATATGACAGAGTAGAAATGTCCCTGTGAGCTCCCGTTTTATCTTCTACAGAATAGCTCGTGATTTCTAAGTCCAGCGTGGAACCAGTCAGCCACCACAACTCCAATAGGACCATAAAAGCCTACTCCTTCTCTATGGAGGAGCTGATGGTGTGGACCATAGACCTGCTGAGTTCCATGTTTACCCCACAGCACTCTCGGGGCTCCCTATTGGGTAACAGGAGAAAATTTTAAAATTTAAATGTACTTGAGTCACATGAAATTGAAACCGTGGCACTTCAAAAACCTCTAAGAAAAAGCAAAAGCTGTGTTCAGAGAACAAGCTATAGCAATAATATGATTTTTAAAATGATACAGTGTAAGATATGAAGAGGTAATAACAATTTATAAGTTATTGGAAGTTCATGGGGCAGGAGAAGGGGGAAGGGGAAATATGGGAAATTGGAATTCAAAAAATAAAGAACTGGAGGAAAGGGGAAGAGGAGCTTATGCTGGAGGTGTTCAAGTAAATAATGTAGATGAATGTAGCAACATGTATATAAATATGCTTAATACAAATGATATATTAAATGCATTAAATGTATGAGCCCTCAATAAAACCTATATTAAAATAATTGAAGAACCAGAATTAATGTCCTCACCCAAAATCTCCAACAATTAGAAAAAGAGCAGTAAAATAAGTCTGTAGCTATCGTAATAAAAGAAAAAGTCCTCAAAAAAGGCTTTTGCAGGTCTATCTAGATAAAATAGGCTGTATAAACAGTTTGGAGGCAAAAACGACTGGACTGAGGGTTCTGGGTTGTGGGCCATGGGAGAAGGGGAGGAGGGGGAAAGGAGATGGTGTTGACCAGCCCAGGGATAAGGGTATACCAGTTGATCCAAAATTAGAGACAAGGTGGTTGAGAGAAGTCCAATAGAGATTGACCAAGTGTAATGTAACAGAGAGAAAATACTAAGACCCAATGGAGGTTGAGTATGATAGTGGGACAAGAGGGAAGTAAAAGGAAATAGAGGAAATAACCGGGGGTAAATAGCATTTATAGAGGTTTAAATACAGGCAGGTACATAGGTGCATATATCTATATGTGACAATTGGGGAAATAGGCCAATGAACTTATACATATAGGTTTAATAGTAGAATAGCAGATAGGCATTGGACCTCCACTCAAGTACTTCCTAAATGCAAGAACACTTTGTTCTATTAAATTGGCATTCCATGATGCTTATCTTCCCTACCCAATCACTGAAGACAAAAGTGTGCATAAGCAATGGTGGTGAAGAAAGTTAATGGTGCCAGGCTATCAAAAGATGTAGCATCTGGGGTCTTAAAGGCTTGAGTAAACAAACAGCCATCCAGTTCAGAGGCAACAAAGGCCACATGGAAGAAGCACACCAGCCTGTGTGACCACAAGGTATTGAAGGGATCCGGTGTTAGGCTAAGCAAAGAACTAAAATTATATCACTATAAATAAGGGGGAGAACATATTGGTGACCCAAAGCCCATCAATAGGTGAAGCGATATCCTCTTACAGAGGGGTTACAGGGAGGAGATGAGCCAATTAAAGTACACTGTAGTAACAATGAAATGTGCACCTTTCCTCTAGTTCTCTAATGCTTTCTCACACCCACTATCATGCTTTCGGTTCTACCAGACAAGTCTGACTAGAACAGGGGATATACACTGGAGGTGGAAACAAGAGGAACTTAGGATAGATATTCCTTCAGGAAGAGTGATAGGAGTGGTGAGACTGGGAGGGTGGAGGGATGGTGGAGTAGAAAGGGGGAACTAATTTCAGGGATCTACATATAACCTCCCTGGGACATGGCTAACAGGGAAGTGAGTAAAGGGGCACATTGGACAGTACACAATATGAAATAGCAATTTGTAAATTATTAAAGGTTCATGGGGAGTAGGAAGGAAGGGAAATATGGGGAGGTGGAACTGGGGGCCTAAGTGGAGGGAGGATATTTTGAGAGTGATAATGGCAACAAGTGTGCAAATGAGATCTTCATACAATTGATGTATGTATGGATCGTGAGGGGAGGTGTGTGAGTACCCAATAAAATGATTCATTAAAAAAAGAGGGGGGGAAGGGATAGCTTTTTTTTTTTAAGAGGAGCTTATACCAAGGACTCACATGGAAAATGTTTGGAAATGTATGTGGCAACATGTGTGCAAACGTACTTGATACAGATGATGTACTGAATATTATAATAGTTGTAAGAGCCCCCAATAAAATTATTTTTTAAAAAAAAAGAAAAAGTAAAGATTAAATCAGAAATAAAGGAAACAGAAAGCAAAACAATAGAAAAATCAACAAAACAAGTAGTTCTTTAAAACTATGAATAGACTCGACAAACCACAAGCAAATTTAAAAATAATAGAGGTACACAATACAAATAATAAATGAAAGTGTAACATCACAACACAATCAACTGAAATAAAAGTAATGGCAGTATACTAAAGAAAACATGTTTTCACATATACCAGTGACCTAAAGTACTACTAAATGAAGTAGAAAATTTGAGCATACCCATAACAATAGAATAAAATGGCTATGTCATTTTAAAATTCCCAACAAAAATGTCCAGGTGTGGAATAGTTTCAGCAATGAATTCCACCAAACACTCAAGGAAGAGCTGAGACCAATTGTATTCAAATTATATCAAAAAAATAGAAAATTATGGAAAACTCATGAGTTCCTTTTATAAATTGAACATCACCTTGATACCAAAAACATGAAGTGACATCATTTAAAAAATAAAATTATAAACTTGAAAACAGATGTAAAAATTGTCAACAAAATCATAGACAAGAGAATTCAGCATCATATCAGAAAAGTAATACATAGTGACCAAGAAGGATTCATATAATACATGATAGTTTGATTCAAAATTAGAACAATATTTATCAACTAGTTATATAAAAATGCAGATATGCACCCATTACATGGAAAGATGGTCCAGTAGAGTGCAGAAAGTATCCAACAGTGTCATTAATATTGTATATAAGTGAGGAAAGAGCTGTCAAACTTAAACCAGATTCAAATTAGGATATAGCTGAAGGATATGATTGCTGACTTCAGGTAACTCTTGCATGAAAACAAAGAAAACATGAAAAATGTATACTTAAGTTTTATTGCTGATACAGACATTGACTCTGTAGATCATAACAAACTACAGATATCACTGAGAAGAATAAGAATCCCAGAATATTTTTCGGTGAACATGAACAACCTTTACATGGATCAAGAGGTACCATAGCTATTCAAGGAGAAAAAGGGACTCCAGGGTAGTTTAAAATCAGTAAATGTATGCACCATGGTTTTATCATTTGACCACACTTATTCAATCTGTATGCTATATGGTGAAAATCTGACATAATCTGAAAATCTGAACTACATAATATAGAACATGGTATCAGGATTAGAGAAAGGTGTCTTAACAACCTAAAATACGCAGATGACATAGCTCTGTCCCTGAAACAATAAGGACTAAAATCACTTGATAATGGAATGCAAATATTCTTAAATCTGAATTGAGAATTCGTGCAAAGAGAACAAAAATACTCACAACTGGACCAATAGAAAATATCATAAGAAATGAACAAAATGTTGTTATTGTCAAATAGTTCATCTCGTTTGTATCCACAATAAATCAATATTCATAGAAGCAGCAGTCAAGAAATTAACAATAGATTGCTTTGCAAAAATTTGTCGCACAAGAATTCTGCAAAGTTTTGTGGAGCAGGATTGTCACCTTGAGGACTAAGCTGCCTCTGATTCAAGCAATGGTATTTTCCACTGCCTCATATGTATAGGAGAGTTGGGCCCTAAGGAAGAAAGACCTAAAAGGAATAGACGTATCTGAATTATGGTGTCAGAAAGACGACAGAAAGTACTATGGACTACCAAAAGAGCAAACAAAACTGTCTTGAAAGAATTCGGTAATAATGCTCCTAAGAAACAATGTACCATATTTTCCAGACCATTAGACGCACCTGACATAAGACACACCCAGTTTTTAGAACAGGAAAACAAGAATAAAAGCATTCTGAACCAAATAGTACCAGCACACTAAAATATTTTCAAAATAAAGCAAAAATATGATAATATTTAACAGCGTAAATCTCAGCAATGATGCTAAGAAACCATCATCATTTTCATTAACAAATGAGGGGAGGCATGGGCTGTGCCCATCTTGTGACCTGACTGACATTGAGACTCCAAGAGCTGAGACTGCCCCCAACACAGAGCAAACCACAGCTTGCAAGCAGCAGCGGACGGTACGCAGGTTCATGGAATCATAAGCAAATGCTCTGGGGTACCCTACCTTCGGACCATGAGACACACCCTCAATATACCTCCCCACTTTTTTGGGGGGAAATGTGTCTAATGATCCAACAAATATGGTATTTTGGACATGTTCTTATACTAGACCAGTCCCTGGAACAGTCCACCAGTCTTGGTAGAATACAAGGTAAGTGAAAAACAGGAGGACGCTCAAGGAGCTAGCTAGACGCCGTGGCTGCAATCAGAGGTTTAGACACCGTGATTGTGACAATGGCATAGGACCAGTCGTCTTTCACTCTGTTGGACACCGGGGATCTACAAGTCAGAACTGACGTAACAGCATGTAATAACAACAGAAGCAGAATGCAAACAGATTTTTTAAAGTTTAAAAGTTCAAATGGAAAGAAAAAAACAAAGTGTATAACAAAGTCGGGACAATATCAAATAGTGTAACTTACATGTAATTAGAAGAACAAGCAGAAATGTGGAAGAAGTAATGGCCTAGAATTTTCGGACACCAAGCCACAAATCTAAGATATCTGCTAACGGCAAACAGAATAAATATAAAAACATGCCATAGCTAAGCACATAATTGTCAAGCTAACTGAAACCAAAGAAAAGAGAGAAGAGGACTGAGCCCGGTGGCGTCGTGGTCGTGCGCGGGACTGGGATGGAGGTTCAATTCCAGCAGCGGCTCCACAGGAGCAAAGGGTGGGCCTTCTACTTTCACCACCAGAGGTCAGTGATGCCCAAAACAAAACAAAACAAAATAAAGAAAAGAGAGAAGAATGTAGCCAGTGGAATTACAGGGGCATTGCCTACTTACAAATAAGGACCAAAAGAATAGAATGTATAGCTGACTTGCAAAAAACAGAAGGAAAAAGTCATTAAAGTGCGTAAAGAAAACTACGTAAATACCATTCCATAATCCTGCCCCCAGTGAAAGCATCTTTGAAATGTAAAGAAAAAAATACATAAAGATAAACTGAAGGGATTCAAAGGTTGCTACAAAAATGTTATAGAGAAAATGACTCATATAGAATAAATATGATACTGGTCATTAATTTATATCTATAAGGTGAAATTAAAAGTGTCAGGAATAGAATAAATATCTATTTTTCTCATTTTAAATTATAAATGATAACTGATTGAGTCAGGAATCAAATGCTGCCCATGTGCCAAGTCTAGTGAGTCATGTGTTTTATGGCTTTCAGGGTAAAAATAAAATCCTTATGAAATATGTGAAGAATATTTTTTAACACAAAAATTACATGTATTTCAAAGCTTAGTGCTAAAAAATAAGTCATTTTTGGAGTCCAGTCATGCTCCTTGGTTTATGTTTATGACTGTATTTTTTGCTCCAGTGGCAGTTAAGAGTTTTCAACAGAAACCATAGGTATACAAGTCCCATTGATCCAATTATAATGCAGTAGTATTTCATAATAAAACATTGTATTGTTAAGTTTATTATAATAAGCTTACCAATCAAATGTTTCATGGCCTGCATAATTATCAATATTTAGTGATCAATTCAAAACTAGGAAAGAAGACAAAGTATACATTAAATGTTATGATTTTAATACGTGGTGAGTTGTGTGCTATTTTATTATTAGATGGTCAAGTATTGTATTTAAGATGCAAAGAGAAGAAAAATCCGCTAAAGAACACAATGCAATTGACATTTTTAGGTTGAATATCCATCATTGTGTTCACAGATCATGAAAAAGCAATAGGCAGGAAAGGCAGACATTTCTGAAGCTATTTTCTTATCTCAGCAGACATTTTTCACAAAGATGGAAAATGAAAATTAAATAAAAGCCGAAATAAGATCATTGGGGCACTTACTTGCTAGTAAAACAAAGAGATCAATATACCCCAGTGAGTTCCTCAAGTAATGTTTGATTATGATGCATAGAGAAATGTGTCCCCCAAATATAAAAAGTTAAGACTATCCAAAATAGATTTAGAGGCACCTAATATCTGTTAGTTAATAACTATTGTTCAAATACCTGAGAACATTGAAGGCAATAACAATAATTAATGAGTTACATGATTCCAATGACTTTTAAAGATGTCATAAACATTATCAGTATTGCTGGTTTATTCACTTGATGAGTCAAAATCATAGAGTACGTAACTACCTTCTAAAAATAGTAATGGAAAATTTTTGAGATTAATTTTTTAAAACCCAAACTTTGGCAATCAAGGCGATTCTGACTCACAACAACCCCTTTGAACAGAGCAGAACTGTGCACGTCGCTAAGACTGCACATCCTTGAGAGGAGTAGCAAGCCTCACCTTTCACCCTCAGTGTTTTCCAATTGTCTACCTTGTGGTTAACAGCCCAATAGGTATCCCTCTAAACCACTAGGGATATGTGGAACAGAAAAAAAAAGTATTTAATTGAGCAAATTTACTTGTTAAAATGTAAGGTTATTAAGGCCTCTGAGCTTTGTTTTCTTTTGAAAACTGCCCTGCACTTAAAGGGGCCGTCTATATGATTTCTATCTTCATTCCAAGTAATAATCTATTGTTAAAAAATTCACTGAGATCAAGTCAATTCTGACTCATAGAAAGTCTATGAAACAGAATACCTCTTGGGTTTCCCAAGACTAAATGTTTACATAAGTAGAAACCTCATCTTTCTCCCTGAGAACAACCTGATGGTTTCAAACTTCATTAATAAGCCCTATAAGGATGGTCTGTGATTTTTATGTGGTCATTGCAACAAATTATGAAGACAGCAGAGAAGTACAGGGTGTTCTGGAAGAGACAGCTGGTATCAGAATTGGTTTGGTAGAGGTCTGTTTGACCTTTACCTAATAGGAATCAACATATAACTGCTGTTACTGATTCCTCTCCACCTACTTGTGAGGTTAAAAAGACCAGACACCAACTATGCACTATTTGTATGATGTCTCTTTTGGGTACCTGGAAGCTTCAAGATGTAACCGTCTGAATCTACTTGATGTGTTTATGGTATTGTTGCTATGTTGTAGTAATCATATCCTTTCAAGTATGATGTTTCCTGTTGGATCTTTGAGTCACTCAACAGAATCATATGACCCAAAGAGATAATGGAGTCTATCTAGTATGAAGTCGTGTGAACTCCCAAGATTGATACCAATATTGGCTGACATAGTTCCAGTTGGATGAAAATGAAGAAAGTGAAAGGGGCAGTTGGCCAGCTTGTATTTGTAACAAACACTGAAGGATGCACCTACATGGAAAATAAGATTTATAATCCGCCAAAGAAGTTGGCATTAAAAGTGGGTGGCTTTAGTTACACTCAACCTATTCCAATGCAACTGGACTGTTATAAGAGCTAAGGATCTGGGCCAAAAGCCCTTTCATGAGCTGGGAGGCAAGCCAAGGCCTCTGAAGGTTGACCCTACCTGTGAAATGAAACAATATGGCATGCCTATCTGAGGCTCCTCTACCCCATCCCCTGAGCCCTAAGAGAAGATTGCCTATAGAAAGTTGGCCCCTTCTCTTTTGAAACAAATTGTGCTGTGAATTAGGGGAGGGTTTATAGAAAAAAATTGGTTTTCATTCAGATTCATATGTATATTGTTTCATGCCAATAATTGCAAATCCCAAAATATAATACTGTTTATTCTAGTTTCTCCTTGTGTTTCTGTCTCCATTTCTCCTTTCCTAATCCTTCTGAACTTTGTCTTTAGCTAAATATTTTCCCTTTGATTTAATATTTGATTTAATATTTCCCTTTGATTTAAAAATGACTGATTATTCTAATATGTGTATATATTCCTAGTGTCATTGATCATGTTATAGATCATGTTGCAATCTTGAAAGATCTCTATAAGCAATATACTGAATGATGCAAAAAAAGATGGAAAAATACAGTCACTGTACCGAAAAGAATTGGTCAACATCAAGCCATTTCAAGAAATATCATAGGATCAAGAACCAAAAGTACTGAAGAAAGAAAGACAAGCTGTATTGAAAGTATTAGCTGAAAACAAGGCTCCAGAAATTGATAGGATACCAATTGAAATGTTTCAATGAGCTGATCAAACATTGGAAGCACTTATTCATCTATGCCAAAAAACTTAAAAGACAGCTACTTGGCCAACTGACTAGAGATCTATATTTGTACTGAATCCAAAGAAAAGGGACTCAACAGGAAGCTCAAATCAAATGGCAATATCATCCATTCATATATAGGTGCACCTTTACAGAACATCATCCAACAAATGTAGCTGTGCAACAGAGCTGCCAGAAGGACAGGCCAATTCAGAAGAGGACTTGAAATAAGGCACATCGTTGCTGATGCCAGATGGATGTTGGCTGAAATCAAACAATACCAGTAGAGGGATTGCTGGGTCTTATAGTAGCTCAATCTCCATCTGTTTTAAATATTGCCAAATCAATTTCCACAATGGCTCTACATACCTACAAACGCACAGCAGCAGATGTCATCATATTGGGATAGCATTAAACTTATATAGTGCCTTGGGCAGAACTAACATCTTGACTATATTGAGTGTTCCAATCCACGAGCATGGGATATTCTTTCATTTGTTGAGGCACTCTTGGTTTCTTATTTTGGTGCTCTGTATTTTCCCTTTTCCAAATCTTTTGATTTTCTAGTCAGGTATATCCCTAGATATTTAAAGTTGTGCTTGGCTATTTTAAAGGGTACTACTTTTTAATTACCTCTTCTGTGATCTTGTCTGATTTTTATAGGAGTTCGATAGAGTTCTGTTTGTTGGTCTTGTATCTTGCCACCCTGCCATAATCCTCTATTGCTTCCAAAACTCCACTTGTGGAGCTTTGGGGATTTTTGATGACCATAGGGTCAATCTTGTCCCTCCTAAGAACTTTAAAATCACTGAAGAGCCTTAAATATGTTTTTCCAAACAAATGAAATCACCATGATCTGAAATAATAGCCTTCAAATATTTTCAATATTACTTCAGAGCCACACATTCATACTGAAAGAGCCACATATGGCTTGCAAGTCACAATTTGCTGACCACTGCTCTAGGTCATTGGTCTGATTCGCTGCCTCCTCAAGTCTGTTGAAAATGTCTGCTGATGCTTTGCTGGGTTTTGTTATTTTGTCCCTTAGGTCTTGTTTTTCCCTATGGTATGTTTCCTTTCTCTCCTCTATCATGTCATCCTTTTCCTGTATTGCTCCTTTCATATCCTGTATGTCTCCAAGCAGTATTCTGAAATTTTTTTTCTGAAGCAGGTCAAGGTCTGCCTTTGCTATGTCCATTTCATTAGGTTCATGACTTCTTCCAGCATTGTGTTCTGTTTCTCTTGCTTTTTTGTTGAGGCTGTTGGGGCTAGTTGCTGTTGACATATTATTTTGGAGGCGTCTGGAGCCATCTCCCAGGGTCTAAGAGTACTCGACTCACTCTTGGGAAACTCGTATGAGTGCTTCTATGATCTTGTTACAGGTAGCTGCACAGGGGACTCAAGCTACCACTGTATCTTCCTGTGGTTTCACTATTACCCTAGCAACAAATATTTCATTGATTGGAATGTGAGTTGGATATGCCTCTCACGGGATACTAGTCAGGTGGTTTTGGGACCACAAGGATGGCATTTCATTGGCGGATCTCCCGGTAAGCCATCATGATGTATCTCATGGTGTTTGGAGATCCTTGGACGGCATGTTGTGTTTCCCTCTTCAACTCAAGTGCCTCAGAGGGCAGGTGGGTTTATCCTACTAGATGTAGAGCATTGTGGATGGTAGGAG